>JAOVVF010000042.1:5171539-5191818 GCA_028565595.1 Duopalatinus emarginatus | reverse complement strand
CTCCATGTTGATAATTTTCGTCTCGTCTCTCTCGTGTGATGTTGGGGGTAAAACCACGTTCACTGCCTCCGCTGGGAGTTATGGCATGAAGAACGTGGAGATAGAAGCAGCGCAACAAGGCTCAGTGGCGCATGCACAGATGGGGGTGGGGGCTGAATGAGTGGGGTTAAGATGTGAGTGGGTCTGGCCCAGGGCTGCAGTCAGTTTTATGGATGGGTAAAAGTCAGGGCAAAGGGAAATTGGCAAGGGTCAAGTTGTTTCCTTTCTTTTTTTTTTTTGTTTGTTTTTTTGTTTGTTTTTTTTGCGCTACGTTATTTAGTTTTAGTCACATTTAATTTCTTAACTTTATACAAGAAATATTTCACAAATGAGGCTCATTGTGGCTTGGATCTCTCCCATTGCTGGTACTTTCATAGGAGAATGGATATGGCGAGAGATTTTCAGTTATATCTGCCGGAGATATGTATTCAAATGGTTCACATTTACATATTTCATATTTATGTAAAATATAAAGGTTTACATATTAAATGTTTACGCAGTCGATTTGTCGAATCCGAATTTGTGCTCAGATTTATATGTCTGACCAACCAAGCTTCACCTCATAGACGCATATTGGGTCTGTTAATACTGCTGCAGTTGTATCAATTTGCATTGTTTAAACTTGGTAATGTTTCAATGAACATGATCAGTTTGTAATGAGTTCGTTTTTATGTTAATATCAAATTAAATTTCACTGACTGCAAATTAATATCTCGTTAATCTCGTTTTGATTCATTCCAATTGAAATATGTAGGTATTTAAGTCATATTAAGACATAACACAATATAGATCTTGTACAGCAATACAATCTGTGCAATATCTGATCTGTTCCAGCAACACAAAGGGATAGACTGAGACTGGCCTGTAATTGAAAACAAAAACAAGAGGAAGAGTTAGAGGCAAAATATCAGTTACTATTTATATATATATGTATAGTAGGACTCCTCGTGCATAGTGAAATCACCACACACTCGTGATTGAACTCCCAGTTAAACGGTGGAGCGTTAACCCGGGAGTTATTTCACTAAGTGCCGACTTCACCGTGCAACTTCTCTTCTTGTTCGTAAGCCTTAGAAAAGCTCGCTGTGCTTTAGTCAGTATTGTTGCTTGACTGCCAGAATCTCCAGCCTTGCCGTTTTATGAAGTCTAAGACCTGCACTTGTGTACGTTTTACAGAGTAGTGTAACACTGAAAAGAGAATCTGAACTGTATCCATTCTCCTTTCCTCTGTACACTGCTCTATTGATTCTGCCATCTTGGAGTAAATTCAGTGCTACCTATCAGATCAGCCCTTACAACAGATTTACAGAGAGTCTGACAGACCGACCTATTGTCTGGGTTTCTTGTGTGGCATTTTACTCCTGCTAAGATGAGGCTTATATTGTTTTATATATATATACACACACAAACACACGCGTGTGTAAACTAACTGGGAGGTTCAGTTGATATTGGTAAAAAGATCATGGAAGAAATTGTTAAAGTAAAACGTTAAAAGAAAAACATCAGTTGAGGAATTAATAGAAATAGTGGTAGAAATAACACTTATGATTTTAGAAGATAATAATAATAATAATAATAGTAATAATAAGGTTTAAGAGGTGGATTGAGTTTAGGTGTTTTTAAGGGTTGTGGTCGGTGTTCATACTCTCACGCGCTTTCTCACGTCCACTCGTTCGCTCATGCTTCCGTTCGCTCTTACGCTCTCTCACTCTTCGTGGAGCTGTAGCCGGTAGCGGCTGTAGCGGATCTGGAAGAAGAGCCTTTCCATCAGTGACCGGCTCATCCCAGGCAGAGTGTAGTTATCAGTCTCGCCGACCTTTTGAAAACCCAGTGATTCATAGAGCTTGTGGGCGGCCATCTTGACTGCTGTCGTCCCCAGAACCACGGCGGAGTAGTTGTTAAGCATGGCGAACTCTAGGACCCGTCGTCCCAGGGCCTTAGCGATGCCCTTCCCGCGGAAACGAGAGTCCACAGACATGCGCCGCAGTTCCACTGTGTTGTCGTCTTCTCGTCCCTGAGCTGCGACGATGCCCACCACTTGACCCTCCAGCACGGCCACCCAGAAACAAGAACCTGTAGGAACACAACCGCAGGAGCTCAACATGAGCTGGTCTGACTCCAAGAAGACATGTCTGAAGTGTTAACACAAGTAAAGGCAGATTTTTTTCTCCAGTACACTATAATGTAGTATCAGTTACTGATCTACACACAGGTCATCGGGTTCCCTGAACACACACATCTGCATTCACTTAATTCAGTAACTGTATGTGGAAAAGCGCACTGCTGTTACACTCGACAGAAATTCAATAACCCTGTTAGAGGAGGGTTCACATGTAAGAGACTGCATTATGAACTTAGCTGTAAGGAGACGTACAATGTACATAATACTATTTCCTGTCATGTAATGTAACTGGACGCCTGCGATCTTTAAGATGGATTGATACAAGGGAAGTGATTTTTATATAAAACACTACAAGCTTGTGTGTCTATAACATAAGCTCATTTTAATGCAAACTGACTGTTTTTGACTTTTTATGATGAGCTTTTCCATGGCTTGGTGGATTATTATTTATTAGTAAATCACATGACCAGTAACTTTACCTGAAACTCCTAGATGCACGACTGCTCTGATAAGTCCTTTTAAACCATGTCTTTAATGTATTGCTCTGGATTTGAAACTCAGCCAAGGTTTGCTGTTCATTGTGGTTTGATAGAAAAAGAGCCAGTCGTCTTTTTCAGTAGAATATGTTGAAATTATTATTATTAGGGGTTCTTTCTGCTGGTTATTGTATAGAAAGTGACCACGTGTTGTTTTTTTTCTCGACATGGATCATAAAGCATTCCAGATTAGGACAGAACGAAAAATCCCAGAGATTCTTCAGCAAAATAACACGATCGCTGCGTGTTCACCACGTAAACCTATTTAATTCAATTCAATTCAATTTTATTTATAAAGCGCTTTTAACAATGGACATTGTCCCAAAGCAGCTTTACAGAAAATAATGAAAAGGGTTATACATTTATAGAATTATTAAGAAATTTTATCCCTAATGAGCAAGCCGGTGGTGACAGTGGCAAGGAAAAACTCCCTGAGATGACAATAGAAAGAAACCTTGAGAGGAACCAGACTCATAAGGGAACCCATCCTCGTTTGGGTGACACAGACAGTGTGAATATAAACAAAAACAAAAGTGCAGGTAGACAGAGAATTAGAGTCTGTGATCTTAATTCATGGTAAGTCTTTATAAATCTGTTTAACTAAGACTAAGCGACACTGTTAACCTTTTAAAGTCTTGTGTTTTCTGGTGCTAATGAAACTGAAACTTCACCGCGTCCTTCACAGGCACTCGTACATCTAACAGCATTCTGATGTTCCAGCGTTAGACCTCTCTTAGTCTGGCTCAGCTGTAGACTGAGTAATGTTCCCAGTTGTTCTGTTGTCTGTTAAAGTCAATCTCTGATATGATAACAGAGGCATTGAGTGTATAAAGACGACAATTCTTTACCATCAGCAGCCAGCTATGGGCAAACATTGTTATGATAATCTGGGAGATCAGCGGTAGCGCTCCTCCTGATGCATTGCAGCATTCAAGTCAAATAAAGCTGTCAGTAATCTGTCTTTTCAAATGAGATCACACCACATTCTGTGTCTAATGACAGAACTCTGTCCTGGGGGACTAAATTAGTACGGACTACATGTGCAGATGCCCCGAGACCCAGCTGTTTCTATTATGTCTGTGTCCAGCAACAGATCTCGGAGCTTGGCGGATTAAACCAGACAGGGGGAGCTGATCATGCCTGTCACTTTAGTGCTAAAGGAGCCAGTGCAGAGTTTGGGCCCGTGTGTTTCGGGTTTGAAGCAGCGCCCGCCATCTGCTGTGTACGAACCTATGCCAGGAAAAATCATATCTCTGAGCGGGGTGTTTATTTGGAGCTGCTGCCATGTGTGCGTTTACTGATTAGTGCTGAAAGCAGACATTGAAGTTGAAAGACGTGCGAAATAGACGGGGGAAAGGCGGACTGCAACGTCTGTAATGAAGTAAAGACGTTACTGGAACTCGAGGGAAGTGTGTTAGTGTGAAACTGATACCGTGTGGATGAGTGTGTGTTGGGCAGGTGTAGGGCGTAATAGCCTTGTGGTAATCAAACAAGGGTGTTAAATACTGGTGGAATGGGTTTTTTTGATTACACTGTTATTACATATATCAGTGTTTGGAGAATTGTATTCAAACTTGACTGAGCACTGATGACCTGAAACGATGATCTGCCTAATCGCTATTCCTGCATTATAATGTACACTCCGCATACTGCAACATGCTGCATCTCTGCGGTCTTTCAGGCCCCTCCCCTTATGTGGGAAGGCCCCAGAGAGAAGTATGTGTGTATGTGTGTGTGTGTGTGTGTGTGTTATTATGGATCAGCCTGTCACGTTTGCTCCAGCAGGGCCAAGTCAGCGCTTTCACACTGTCAAACCAAACACCCACATGTACACAAAACCAAGCAAACATACACCATCCTACAGCCACGTTATTAGCACAAACTCAGACAAGATACACCACAGCCACTGCTATTACCGTCTTATATACATGTCCATGCTATTCCGCACAATCTACTCCTCCCTCGTCAGCTCTCCTGCTGCATCTCATCACACGCTCTTCTAGTGCAAGTAGGTGTGTAAGTGATGTGTCTAATAACCAAGACTCTACAGAAAAAATAGTAATATCTTGTGCACTGGAGCTTTTATTGCACTCATCACAAAGGCAGATCTTCAACACGGATTTATTTCTCCGTCAGATGTCTTATTATTATTATTTATTTCACTACTGCTGACAATTTGAATACCGTCTGGCTTTTTCTGTTTACGTGTTTTTGTTTTTTTTGCCTGAAATGAACCCCAATCTCTCAAACACTTTTCTCTTGTGTGTGACAGTGTGAAGGCAGGCAATCCCCAACATTAAAAACCTGGCTCAGTTTGATCTCCAGTACCAGGACAAGACACGACTGAAGTGCTTTGAGCAAGGCACCGAACCCCTCAGCTGCTGCCCACTGCTCCAGACAAGTGTGTTTTTTAAACTAATGTGCGTGTTGCACTGCACAGACATGTTGAACGCAGGGGTCGGCGTAATAAAAGCACATGTTGAGTCTGCTCTTCTTTATTAAACAATAGCGCTGTTTTGGGTGAATGTCCTGATCACACTACATATACTGCATTTGGCAGACACTCTTTTCCAGAGCGACTTACAAGGTTATTAGTATTACAGGACGCCAACGTAGTGTTAGGAGTCTTGCCCAAGAACCCTTATTGGTGTAGCACAGACTGGCTGCCCAGATCGGGAATCAAACCCAGGTCTCTCACATGGGAACCGATTGATGTTACCACTGTACCACCATTGGTTACCAATGATACCATTGGCTGTCCTGCTCTTCTGTTTTGTTTGGACATGTGATCAGTGAGACATTCTCATGGTTATAATACCGGATAAATGTTATACGTTTATATGTATGAAAATGTAATTGACGAATGTTTTTTACACCTTGGTTTAAATTATGTAATTATGTAATGTTTGACGCTGTTGACACCAGACGGTATGACAGTATGAAAAGTGTCAATACCGCCCAACTCTAGCCACGAATAATTTCCGATATGATATGAGATATGATAATGGCTTCACTGTTTGATTGTGTGAAGATTAAGCAAACATCAACACCCAAAAAACCCATCACAGGCGACGTGGAGTATTTGATCATCGTCCATCATTATTCTCGACTCGAACTCGATTTTTTCATTTACGTTCCGAGACTTATTGCTCTATTACATTTGATAGACTAACACTATCTGTGTTCTTGAACGCTCTTCCATTATCTGGAACACATTAGTCTTCCTGCCCCATGAACTAACAGATTAGCTCTGTGTAAAGCTAATCAAAGGGAACTGAAAAGAAATGGAAAGCTGCAACATTAAAGGAACCTCTCTCTCTCTCTCTCTCTCTCCCTCTCCCTCCCTCTGTGTCTCTGAGCCTGACAGATAATTCAGTTAGTCCTGCACCACAGCCACAGCTCAGAAAAGAGATGGAGAGACTGAGGCCTCCACATTAACAAAGAGAGATGGAGACAGTCAGAGAGAGAGAGAGAGAGAGAGCGGTTCCCCTGGGAGATCTCTTTGTCTGCATGCTGCCAGTATGCAAAACCATTTCACAGCTTCTACTCTATTCCTTCCCCCATCTTCTGACCCAACACTCAATTCCCTTCCTCCTTATATCCGTGCTATAATAGGAAACCTGTACCAAGCGGATATTCTGAGGAGAACGATCAGGTGGTATACTTAAGCAGACAAATACAACATCCTTATCTTTATCGCTCATATATAGTCTTAGTCTGAATGATGTAATCTAAATCTGATCAGTGCTGTGGATTTCACAGATGTCACAGTTTAGGTGTCCTGTCCTCCGTGTACGTCAATGCAGACCACTGAGAACAAAAAGACGGACTTCGCCGTTAACATCTGCAGGAAGTCTACTGATCTGCCTCGTGTGAGACCGGAGCTGGAGCTGCGAATGCCGATTTCCCCAGCAGGGTATGCATTGTTTGAGTGATCAGTCTCCCACTGGCAGACGCAGTGAAGTCAAAAGGCTTCAGGAGCAAAAAAAAAAACCACCCTGCTGATATGCATGAGCAGCCGTTTACACCCACAACACTGTCCTTCATTATGAAAATACAGACACTTAGCCTTTAGGAGAAATGGGGTCATTTCCTTTGTAAACATACTAATGATGCTGATAAAATTAGAGTATCGATCGGATAGATTGTGCAGGGATCAGAGGATGTATGTCATTGGCTACTCGACCTGACTCAGCCTCCTGTGATTCACCGCTTATGCTGAGACACACACACCGTCATGCACACAAAGCTGTTTGTGAGCTGTAGTACGTGTTTTCTCTGTTAACTGCTTAATAGCTATTAGAGACGATGATCAGTGGCATTTCATCTACCAGATGAGTTGCTGGTAAAGCAAAGTGACACATCATCCAGGAAACGAACGGAGCAACATTTGTACAGGAATAGCTGATGGTGAACTGCTCAATGGGTTAGCATTTTAAAACCAACTGTAGACACATCTAACATGGAATCATAGGACTTAAAGGCTGAAAGCTTCCTTTAACCAGGGTATTCTTGAAATTTAATCTGAAATTAAAGGACACATGTAGCAGGAAGCAGTGTTGTCAAGCTATGGCGCTATGCCACCCCCACCACCAATCGCCACCCCACCACACACACACACAATCAATACAGGCATGAGCGGCGACTCAGGTCCGAGCCGCTGCATATTTCATAAAGCAGCACTTTGGACAGTTTATGGTTTATACAGAACTGCTAAAGAGAAGAATACGTGTCACGTCCATGTTGTTCTGCCTAAACTGAGACTGGATGGAGTTTGTAGCTGGTGCTCTTTGTTACCGCTCTAAATAACTACACTAGGTGGAGACAGACAAGGACTAGAGGTGAGATGTACTAGCGTGACTGCTTGTGTATAACGTGTGCTCGGCCGTAGTAGGAAACCACGGTTCTCCGGGTGTAAGGTGTCGTGTTGGATTTGGTTAGGATTAGAGAAGCCTGCAGGATGCCACGTTGTGAAGAGTTTTTGCTATGGATGTGAGCAAGTGGATGTGCCACACCCATATTAAATACAGATATGAATATTTGGAAGCACTAAAAAGTACAGGTATGACCATGACCTAGCTTTCTGTAATGCTTTGAATTTGATTCGGTCTTCCAGCGCCCCTTTTAAACCGGAGTGATTCTGATGTATCTGGAGGTCAGTGCTGCATGGTGTCATTAGTGTAACGACTCTTACTAATTTATCGTAACACACACACTGAATTGTTTCCACCACCGAGTTTTCCCCCTTACCTGTGGGCTTCATGTAGTACGCCTCTATATCAGCCATGTCTGTGTGGAGTGCGCATTCCAAGTAGTTGAGGATGACTTTTCTGCTATAGTAATAGCGTGCTCCCATTAGAATGAAAGGTGTGCAGCATGTCAGCATGACGGACTTGGTCATAACAAAGCACATTACTATGGAGAAATGGAAGAAAAATAAACGTCACCTGTCAGAAAAGAGAACCACAAAGTTTGATTTTTGGAAGAGGAGAGAGAGACACACAAGAAGAAAAAAAAAACAACAACAACAGACACAACAGGATTAAAACAACAGTCCTGACTGCAGGCATCAAACACTGTGGGGATTAATCCTGGTGCTAATGTCAGATCCTGTGCACTTGTACCCACATGGGGGCGCCGTCAGGAGCGCACACCGCACTACGCTACATGACTTCAACCCAAACCGCATGCTGCTATACTGAGTGACAACACAACACTACAGGATACTATACTACAGTGAAGCAGCATGCGGGGTAAGGTGTGTGTGTGTGTGTGTGTGTGTGTGTGTGTGCGTGCGTGTGTGTGTGTGCAGAGGGGGGGGGGCACGGTTGTGGTCATATGCGACGTGACCCTTGTTGGTTGCACTGCTTACTGTCAACACAGATGCTGGTGGGCCTCCTACTGCACCAGTTCAGTTATTTGCCATTAAACACACTTTGCATTGCAAAGACAGTCTGTGTGGAATGGTGATGGTATACCTGCAGTTCCTGAGGACAGCACATTTGACTGGTTCGTCTTTTTGGGTTTGTGTGTGTGTGTGTGTGTGTGTGTGTGTGTGTTTTGTCTCCATCTAGTACAGCTTAGGCTGTCTTTGTGGAAAAAAATGACTACACTTTGTGTGTCTGAGGCCATATGTAGAAGTGTGCTATTTTTAAATAGTGTCTATAAATTAATGTACCTTTACCTACCACAACCCAGTCAGAAACGTGCTCCCTGTTCCCCACATGCTACAGGTACGCTCGAGGATGCACCTTGCCAAGTTACAGATACACACTCGGTGTGCAACAGATCTAACCACACCAGTGACCAGGAGTGTGTTACTGTCAGTGTAAAGCAGGGTTTACAAAGAACCTATTCAAAAATCTGAGGTAGTAGTACTTCTTTTCTGTGTGCGAGTGAGTTAGAGAGTGTGTGTGTGTGTGTGTGTGTGTGTGTGTGTGTGTGTGTGTGTGTGATGAGGACGATGCACACTTGGCCCTGTATAAATAAGTCAGTCGTGGAGCTGTGTATGATTTGAGTCGGGTGAAATCATGTGGATTATGAGATAAATAATAAATGGTGGTGATAGTGAGGTGACTGGATCACCTTTACACTGAATATATACACCAGACCTCCAAATTCATTCATTCATTCATTCATTCCCTTTCTCTCTCTCTCTCTCTCTCTCTCTCTCTCTGTGTGTGTGTGTCTGCCTTTCGCTGTCTCTTTGTCTCTCTCGTGCTCTGTCTCTGCCTTTCTCTTTCTCACTGTATTTCTCTCCATGTGTGTGTGCCTCTGTCTCTCTCTCTCTCTCTCTCTGTGCCTCTCTGTCTCTCTCACTGTGTGTGTGCCTCTCAGTCTTTCTCCCTCTCTTTCACTCTGTGTGCCTCTCTCTCTCTGTCTCTCTCACTCTGTGTGTGCCTCTCTCTCTCTGTCTCTCTCACTCTGTGTGTGCCTCTCTCTCTCTCTCTCTCTCTCTCTCTGTGTGCCTCTCTGTCTCTCTCTCTCGCTCTCTCTCACTGTGTGTGCCTTTGCATCTCTGTCTCTCGCACTCACTCTCTCTGTGCCGCTCTCTTTCTCTCTCTGTGTGTCCCTCTCTGTCTCTCTCTCACTCTGTCTCTCTCTCTCTGTGCCGCTCTCTTTCTCTCTCTCACTCTGTGTGTCCCTCTCTGTCTCTCTCTCACTCTGTCTCTCTCTCACTCTGTGTGTGCCTCTCTGTCTCTCTCTCACTCTGTGTGTGCCTCTCTGTCTCTCTCTCACTCTGTCTCTCACTCTGTGTGCCTCTCTCTCTCTCTCTCTCTCACTGTGTGTGTGCCTCTCTCTCACTCTCTCTCTCACTCTGTGTGCCCCTCTCTCACTCTGTGTGTGCCTCTGTCTCTCTCTCACACTGTCTCTCACTCTGTGTGTGCCTCTCTCTCTCTCTCACTGTGTGTGTGCCTCTCTGTCTCTCTCTCACTCTCTCTGTCTCTCTCTCACTCAGTGTGCCTCTCTCTCTCTCTCTCTCTGCACGCTGCTCCTCTACCGGCTTCTTTGTGTCCTGATGCTCTCCGCCTCTCACACACCGCCGCATTTTCGCACACATTTCTGATGTCTGTTTAAAATAAACGCACTGATTGTCCACGTCCCCCTCCCGATGTGTCCCACATTCCCTGTCTTACCTGTGAGCACAGCGTATATGAGCTGAGTGTGTGGTTGGTGTTTAAGACCGCGGAAGGCGGTGTTGGGTATCCGCTCCATGATGCCCTCGTTGAAGATGCGGCGCACCTCCGCGTTATCCGCGCGCTCGTAGTCGCGGATTAAAACCTGCTCGCGTTTCGCGTCTTTCCGCTCAAACGCCTCGGAGCTCGACGTCCACATCTGTGAAGAGGAAACGATCAGAGTATCTTTTTTGTTCCCAGCTATGGCGTCGGGGTCGTCCGCAACTATTTTAGTCTCGCAAACCATTTTGGGAGAACAATGCATGCAAGTGGCCTCGGATCAACAGAAATGAGGGAGAAATGAATAAAAAAAGACAATAATGATATTAATACTACTACTAATAATAACAACAGTAATAACGGATGAGTGAGTGCGTCTTGTTGGGGGATGTAGAAAGAAATAAAAAAACGTAGTAAAGAAAACCCTGAGCTCTCTCACGACCAAAGAGATGCCGGCGTCGCTCACGCGCTCTTTATAGCGGGGATGTGCCCGGGCGCATTCAGGTTCCGGGGTGGGCGTGGCCTCCTACGGGCGCTGATTGGACGCGAACCCGCCGCCGCATGGAGCCTATAGGAGGACCGCACTCAAAGGACCTATGTACTGATGCGCTTGCGGGGAAAAAAATGATTTCCGCCAGAGCATGCGGTCTGAAATTCCGCACGTGCATACGTGCGTATATATGTATACACACACATGAGTGTTCATTCATTATACTGACCAGTGCACACTGGGTTTGGGATGGAGACGCACGTGGGAAGGTTTACTGGTGACGCGCGCTCTCTCCAGTGCATGCTTTTTTCTTTTTTTGGATGCGTCTTGCCGGCGCGCGCATCTGCATGGTGTGTGTGTGTGTGATAAATAGAAGAATTGTGTGTGTGTGTGTGTGTGGGACGAGTCGGTTTTGCTGCACTGCAGTGCCTCCCTTTTTTTTCACCCAAACCCGCCCTTGTTCTCCTGGTGAAGTCTCGAGCGCGGGGTTCCCGTCTGTCCTGGTGCGCATTAAGCACTGCGCCGTCGTGCACCCCAGCGGTACACACCACAGCACGATGTGTGAATAGAAAGGCGCGCACGTGGGGCATTAACTCTACACGCCGTTCTATATATGTACGTCTTACATAAGTGGCCGTCATTAACTGACCACCATCTTTGTAATGAAGGCGCATACCGAGCACATTGTACAGGAACTAGTTTCAACTGGATCGTTCCCTCCTTTTTCTCTCTCCTGCTTCCCTCCCCCTCATCAGCAGACGCAGAGAGAGAGAGAGAGAGATCTTCCAGGGAGGGATGGCTGACGTTCAGGAATCCCGTGCACGTCTAAAACCCTGGCGTTTTATCTAGCAGATGAAGATATGTGAGTCTTTAGGATGAGGAGGATGAGGATGTCTCTGCTCCTTTTCTCAGCATCAGCACCTGCGACGGGGTGTGCCGGCGCGCATGCGCATCCAGCACAAAGATGAGTCAGGCTGATCAACCTGGACCCTCAGAACTGCTGATCCTTGTGATTTGTTTGAAAATTTAACCCCACAAGCTGGTTGAGGTTATGTGTGTGTAAATGTAGGCAATGCATTGCCTGATGCTGGGCTACACCACACATTTCTGATCGTGCTAATAATTAGATATGAAGTCTAATGCTTGAGCAAATCATGGTTGATTCAAATAAAAATAAAGCATAGAAGCACACAAACATTTGCCCCCCTCAATGTTGCTGCATTGTCTTGCTCGTTTCCTCACTTCACCTTTGACCCGTCTAGCGTAGGGGAAGGAAGCCGTGACACGAAAGGCCACGGAGAGCCGTCACAGCTCCACCATCTGCATTGCATTCCTGTTTGACATTGACCACAAGATATCAGTAAAAGCAGGGACTTCGGTTTAAGAACAGCTGTAATATCAATGACAGAGAAAGTACAAAAAGATCAAAAGAGAAGGTTCTGGGAAATAGTTTGAAGCTAGGCTAAATTTCCTATAGTCTAAAGAGATCGGAGACTTAAAAGAGCCAGACAAAAGCTTCGGGAAGATGTCTGGAAATCTATAAATCGTCTCGGTTCAACGTCAAAGCATTTACAATCTATACAAAATACATAAAAGTAGATTTCAAGTGTTTATTTTTTCTCCTCACAAGACAAATCCATGATTCCACGAGCGACCTTCAGTATGTCTGGAGTTGACTCAGTAGTTCTTCGAGGTCTTTGGCTTACACTTGAGAGACTGAGGTGGACTGATGCAAATTAACTCGGTGAAAGAATGTGGGCCTCCTGTGAATGAATGCCTGTGGGTGAGAGAAAGAGCACATGTGTATGCACCGTGCATACGTGCCCTGTGGGTGTATTGAAACAAGCTCAGCGTGAGGCCACGGTACACACACACACACACACATGCACAGAATAACGCGACTTATAAAACAGTCTCTCTCTCCTGATTTTTTACGGTTATTAAGACATGTTACAGACACCATGACCTGCAGTGAGGAAAAAAAGAACCCCTGACTTTTAGTCCAAGTTGAACTCGTATGCATTTAATGCACATTTCATAGCCATGCACATGAACATCAGTGGTCTGCTACATGTGGTGTTACTGAATTCACTGGATATTGCAGGTAGGATATAGGAATCTTAGATGGCTTCTTGCTGTGGCTTCTGTTCAGCTTCATCTGATGACTTTACTCATAAACACCGAGGCGGAGGTTAGATTTAACCTGCACATTCGAGACTATTGAGAACTGATGTTGCAGATTAGCTGATAACCAAAATTCATATCATTCATCAAGTGAAGTGATTGACCTGCTGTGCTTGCAGACACAAGAATTCGACCTCTGCATTTCGCCCATCTATGCAGTGAAACAAACACACTAGAGGCAGTAAACACACCCAGAGCAGCGATCAACCCTTATCCATGAAACCCGGGGAGTGGTTGGAACGTAGGCACCTTGGTAAGGCCACTTCAGGCATGTTTTTTTTTTCAGTACAGGAGATCAAAATGGCAACCTTTCAGTCGCAAGCCCAGTTCCCTAACCTTGAACACTGGTGTATAAATTATATATCAATCAACATCAACATTGAAATCCATTTATAATGCAATTGGTGATGTTGAATTTAATGTAACCTTATTTTATTCTCACTCCAGTCAGATTGGAGTGGATGTTGAATTGGTGTCCTGCATTAACCAATCAACAAGCATCTTTATTCTACAACTCGCCAACCATTTAGAGTCCCAGGGTATACGAAAACTAATTTAATGCCCAGTTTGTTTGTTCTGTGCTAGTTACACTTTAACGGTTCCAGGAAGGAATTTTGGAAAGTTTTGTGTCATCTTTAATACTCTATAATATTTAGTAACGATCTCTGCTACTGACCAGTTAAGAGATTTATGTCGAATGTCACATGACCAGACCGTAAAACTGGTCTCAATGCATTTGCTTGACAGAGAAGACAGGAGAAGCAGTACAAAATCTGACAGCGATACTTTAGCTAGATATGGACCTGAATATGAAAAATATATGAAAATGTCTTTGTCGAAACCAATAAGGTACCAGAAGCGGCATAATCCTACCAGCGATTTCTACTGTGTAACCTCAAAGCACAACGTCAGCAAAGTTCAACTCCATAATAAGTTTGTACCACTTCCCAAAAGAAAAAAAGCTTAAGAAAAACTTATCTATATCTAATGTAAGAACCCATCCCTGACATTTCTCTCAAGCTGTGTGGCTTTTCACTTTTTCACACTGACTTGTGACAGGCTGCTCTGGTGAAAGTGAGTCTTTATAGACAGTAGGTCTACAGCTAGCATTCAGAAATATGCAGACTGGCAAGGGCTGTATTCGAAATGGCACACTGGCTAAAAGTAGTATGTAGTATGCAGTATGTGACCAGTCTGGAGCTCTGTAGTGTACTACAGGTACCAGGATGACATACTACTCCGGTCAGATTTTCTAGTATACAGAAGTTCTATTTTCATGGTGTATCCCAGTATGCACCGCGGCCTCTGGTTGTTAGCTTTACTGTCAATGTACTTACATTTAAGTGCAAAAAGTAAGCAGTGTGGATCTCCTCCTCCTTCTCCTCCTCCTCCTCCTCCTTCTCCTTCCCCTTCTCACACACTGATTAGTTATAATAACAGAAAGGTTTTAAAACAGAAACATTTTAAAACTTCTGGCTCTTTAAATTCTTTTTAATGAATTTGCAGCTCACCTAACTGTGTAGTATGCTACACGTACACTGGGTTTTCTTACTATACTGCATACTACAGATGGTAGGCAGTAGGCAGTATGCAGTATATACCACTGTAGTATGCCATTTCGAATACAGCCAGGATTTCTTTCATCTAAGATTAGCTATTAGCGTTACCTTATTGTAAAGTAACCTGTGACGTTATTCCCATTGGTACTACTAACAGTGGCTAACATGAGCAGATATATACCCTCGTAGTCACAGTCAAGTGTATAGCTTAAAACCCTTATTCATTTTGGTGGCAGGCGTTTTAGCCGTCAGCCTGCATAAGCAATGGACATCTCTTTGGTAGCTCTGAAAGGTATATTGGATAAAACAACTCCATACCTAAGATAGCTTGTAAACCTGAAGCCATTTCTTTGTTTATGAATCTTTTAATGTCTTTATGGCTTTATTTCATTGGGGGAAAAAAATCTATAAGACCAACTTATATCATGTACCACTCGGCATATATTAAACTAATATCAGATTAATATCTAGGCTTTCCAGGCTAATAGAAAAACTATAGTGTTGTATTTGATTCCTGTTTCAGATTTGGCATACAAACCAACCACAAAGCCAGTTTTCACTGCATCAGAACAGCTGCAAACCTTTCTCTCATTTTACAGAAAATGATTCATGTCTGTGTCATATTGATTACTGAACTCACTAAACACTGTGGTCATTTAGTTGTTGTCACTCTGTAGTGCAGATACTGCTGCCGGGTCGTTCACGAGCACAGATACCATGAAAATAATCACATTATACCAGTCCTCCATGCATTCCCAATTTATTTTAGACTTTTGTTAAGTAGTTAAGAGAGGCACACTTAATGGTCTTCTCTTCTATACAGTGCTGAGTTAGGATCACCTTCAACTTATCACAAAATGTGTTGGCTGTTCCAATGTCACAATCTAGAGTCATTAACCTACTAACCCACACACTAATGAACACACATACTAGGGGGCAGTAGAAACACTTGCCTAGAGTGGTGGGCAGCCCCTATGCATGGCACCTTGGGAGCGGTTGGGGGGGGGTGTTTAGTTGCCTTGCTGAAGGGCTCTTTAGTCGTGTCTGATAGGTACATGGGATCAATCCAGCAACTTTTCAGTCAAAAATCAGGTTCCCTAACTTTAAGCAACGACTGCTCACCCAATCACAACAAGAGTCTTTGGAGCACCAAAGGTGCCCGATGATGGGCTGGTGATTTCCATCTAATACATGTCAATAGCCAGTTAACAAGCATGTGTTAAATGTAGGTGTGTCTATTACACTCCATCAGCACTTTGTCTATGGGTTAACGAGTCTGTTGTTCAAACTCAGCCCCAGAGTTATTTAAAATCCTTCCATAAGAATGATCAGGCTTTGTATGAACTTTCACCTGTGTTTCATTAGTCACAAATGAGAAAGAATACAGCTGACGAGTCATCCCTGACCTTTAACCCAGAATGACTCATCAGGTCGTAATTCATGGCATTTCTGTCACTGTGAGCTTTGTGATTTCAAATTTACACATTAAATATGTTTAAGTTGATATATTTTTTAACATGTTTATTGATTCTGGTAGTAAGTTGTTTTTGTCTGATGCTTTTATTTCGTCTCGTGAGAAGGTAGCCGCTCGGTGGTCACAGCGCGACACTGCTAGCACAGCTACAATGGTGTTTGATAGGAGACAGAATATGTAAATAAATAAAACATGAATGACAACAGACAGGTTGCTTCACTCTGCTTGTTTAAGGTGACATTAAAGAGAAATTAGTAATAGAAAGTGTAGGCTCAGAACCTCCAGCCAGGACTCTCTTTTCCCAGAATTCCTTGAGCCATGAATCCTAGTTAGGTTTGTTACTTTTTCCTGTTTTGAATTTCCCGCTGCTTTAGTTTCTGTATTTAAGCTCCTTGTTTTTCACCTTGTAAAGTATTAGTCTCTACCAGTGAGTAGCCAGTTAGTCTGTACCAAACAGTTTCTGTTTTTCTTGCTCCTCTGGGTTTGTTATTTTGCTTATGTAGATTTTGGATTGCGTTTTTGGACTTGGTCCACACACCTGTTTACACTCCACCTGTTTACAATGAATTTAAATCACATATAGATTACAAATATCACATGTGGTTTAGGCAGGATATTGTTTTGTTGTTGTCAGGTTGTATCTAGTACCTGAAGGTCACTGGCTTCTGTTGCCTGTGAAGGACATTGACGGCAGCACATCTGGTCTAGGAGGAAAGGTCAAAGGTGTGGGAGGGAGAAAGGTTTCATGGCTGGTTTCAGATTAAACCTCTCAAATCTGTGTGCTCGACTTTATGACAATGATGAGAGGAAAAGACTGAATAAGAAGATAAACAAAGCTGATATGCTACATGCTTATAGAGAATCTACTGTTAAGTTATAATCCTGAAATCCTAAATTGTAGGAGTTCTGGTCTATCATCAACTAAATTAATTTCAATGAGAAATACATAGTGCTTTTAACATTGACTGTAACTGTACTGTTCAGTTCATGGGTTCAAGCTAATTTACTTTTACATACTTTAGTAAATAAACACCACTGCTGTTTTATTATACCATGTTGGGTTCAATTGTGTCTGAAGTTTCTGGTATACTCCAGCAGTTGACTATAGTGTGTTCCCTCAGGGTCCGTTTTTTTTAGTTTCTTACTGACATTATACATTCCATAATACTGTGTCATGTATGTTTCCTTTCAGCTGTGCAGAGGTCAGAGGTCAGAGAGTTATGGTTGACCTCTCACTGTGTCCCTTCAGGCTTTACATCCCAACCACCACCTACTTGTTAACGTATAAATCCAATACTATTGAGCCTTAGTGCATGTCCCTTCTTGTTGGGGACGTTTTTACCCAATGTTTTTTTTATTTTTCGTTCATTGATGTGATATTTTATGTACATTGCACATTCTCAGGGTGCAGCCATGACTCAGGAACCAGGACTGGTGATTGGAAGGTCCACCGTACCAACAAGATTGCGACTGAAGTGTCCATAAGCAATCATCTAAGCTCCTAACTGGTCTTCAAGTCCCATGGGGTTGCCCACTATTCTGGGCAAGTGTGTTCACTGCCCCCTAGTGTGTGCAAGCACAGTAGGTCAGTCACTTAATTTTCACTTTCAGTCTTTTGCACACATGAAGTCATCTTACCTGGCATACTGCGTTACATTAATGCAATTACTGTATCTATGTTTTCAATATATTACACATGCTTGTTACACTTATTTGTAATCACATACGTTTACATTAGGAAAAAAAGTTAAATTGAAATTATATTTGTCTATTTATTTACTGAAATGTCTTCTGTCACCTTGCTTAAATCTTTTGTCTTTCAGTGCACCTTGTATTTCAGATTCCTTATATGTGAAAACGTACTTGGCCAGTAAATTAATTCTGAACGTCTCTTTGCAAATGGATGCTAGTTGATGTCATAGCCTAGAGAAACACCTTGACTGACCTCCTTGGTGTACTTGAAAAGACATGAAAAGACACCCACGGTTGCTTAATGCTGCTGTGATTGACAGGTAAGTAACCCCATGCTTGCACGCCACAAAACATAACCAATTATCTTCTCTCTGTGTGTCTTTAACATTCCAACGCTTTTACATTGACATCCCAGGATTTTAAAGCACCCTTTTTCCACAGACAATGTGCCAGTTCTGCTACTGCAACCGTTTCACATTTACACAGGTCTGAACAAGTGAATAATCAGATATAGCAGTGTTTAGTGTTTGAGTCTTGGATTTGAAAGCACTCTTACAACCTAATCTAATTCCTCTGCATCTATACACAGCTCAGAAATATTGCCTTGGGCAGTCATTTATTCAAACCAGGTCCCTGTACGTTTCGTACAAGATACTGAAACAAACTACTTAGTAATAATCAATCAGAGACATCACAGAAATCACACACAGGTTTGCATAGTGACCCTGATGAAATGGACATTCGTTTAGGCTACTAGATACTAGACTCATATTTTTTTTTTATTGTTAGCTAGCTGATTGCTGTGAATGCATAGCTAGCTACATTACGTAGCTTGGGTAAAAGAGGGTTTCAAAGGCAGACAGGTTCAGTTCCATGTTGAGAAATTTGCCTAGCATTGTCTGTAGCAGGCGGATACTCCCGGATACATGTCATACAGTGTTGGCAGAATGACACCTTGACGTACAAGAAAGTATTCATTTCTCAGTGCCCGCACTACTGTTCAGTAATGTCACTGCTCACACACTAGTGAATACCATAGTGTACACACAATATATAGGACCATATGGTCATTTTTAATGGCCACACTATTTTTAATGACCATTGCTTCTCATACTCGCCACTGAACATAATACATGTATAAAAGGTGTAAGATGCTTTTTCAACTTACTTGTTTTGCAGGATGCTGTCCAGAGTTAGTGCTCTTGATATATTCATTACTGAAATTAATGGAATATATCCAAATCATGGCCATGACTGACCGTCTGTTCATTACCTCCCAGATAGCAAATGAGTCATGGCCCACAACACTTAATACTTTTATTTGGCCAACATACCACAGTGGAATAACAGCCTTGACTTAATCCGGAACCATGTACCAGAGCCATCTAGAGTTGATCCAGTTTTGCTCCACAATGTACACGTTCTCACATATTTGGCTGTATGTGGACCAAAGTCTAGACTCCATGACAAACATTAAATGTGGCTACTAAACGTAAGTCAGTTTTGGTCAACAATTCACTTGCCATTACCATAAGTAGCCTATAAAAGCCCTACCTGGGACATATTTGGGCCAAAATCATCTGCTATCTGAGCTGGGCAACATACGCTAGGTTTATATCACATATCGTATGATATTGGATGCTGACATTGTATCATTGCTTTTTGGACTATATATAGTATTACGATCAGTGCAGCTATAGCTATACACAGCTGTACAGGATACTCTGACAGTGAAGTGAAGTTAGATGTCAGTGTTTGCTGTGCTCCTGTTCAGTTCATTGTAGTAATTCTCAACTACTAATGCCTGGTACAATATTTCATATATTTATGTTTCATTATCTTTAATCCTGGATGGCTGAAGGTCAAGGAGCATACTTTATCTACAATAACTAGAAGATCACAGGTTATGACCAAAACAATACACTCAAACCAGAAAAAAAGGTGGTTGATGTGGGGGGTAGGAAATCTGAAATCTGGAGTCACTCTGCGTTAGTACAGCTGAAACTGATTTAGGAGCAGCGTCGCACAGACGTTGGGGGAGGAGTGGGTAGCGAGAGTTGGCGGAAAACTAGCAGTGCTGTGGTGTGGAATATCTGATAATGGAGCTCAATGGGTCCCTGTGTCACCCCAATCTGATTGGTACACTGTATCACACACACACCAGAAGCTTCCACATTCATTTAGGGTCACATGTGTCATTTCAGGTCCAAACGCCACAGTTCGATGCTGCACTGCTTCTCTTATATCTCTGGATCACTTAAACTATTTATACTGTTAGTTATGTTGGGCAACACAACTATATAATAATATGTACAATAATAATAATAATAATAATAATAATAGTAGTAAAAAGAACAATAAAAATAACAATAAAAAATAAAAATAATTATAACATATAAAATAATATATCAATAATATGTTATAATAATATGTATAATAATAATAGTAAAAATAACAATAAAAAATACAAATAATTATAACATATAAAATAATATATCAACAATATG
>JAOVVF010000042.1:5118056-5137223 GCA_028565595.1 Duopalatinus emarginatus | reverse complement strand
TATCTATCTATCTATCTATCTATCTATCTATCTATCTATCTATCTATCTATCTGTCTATCTGTCTGTCTGTCTGTCTCTTTGTCTATTGAAAATACAGTATGCCCATTCTGTAGCCTTGACTGAAGGAAAGCTGTAATACTCATTATAAACAGCAGGTGGCATCAGGGCTTCACCTCTTGTGTGTGTTGCAAACCTGTGTTTCTGGGTCAGTAGCTTCAGGCCAATGAATTAAAAATGAGATTAACCCTGACATGTCTGACTTTCTTTACACTGTTCTTACATCTTAATGAAAACACTGTCTTTTAGATCTAATAATGCATGCCAAACATTTAAAATACAGGTATAGACATGACAAGGGCCTGTGGGGTTTATTTTCCGTCAAGATTCATGGCACTTGTATACCTAGGGAGAAATGTCACTGTAAATTAAGACAAACTTATTCTGGTTGCTTGCCTTTATTGTACAATTAAGCATTTCTGTCTTAATGGGAGTGGACCCGAGGTTAGAGAGCTGATAACCTATGTACCCTCGATCAAGGCACCTAGCTCCCCAGCTGCCCCCTGGGCACTGTGGATAGGGTTCCCCACCACTCAGGTAAATTGTGTTTACTGCCTCTTAGTGTGTGTGTGTGTGTGTGTGTGTGTGTGTGTGTTTCACTCCTCGGGTGGGTTAAATGTTGAGGTCGAACTCCTGTGTGTGTACAAGCACAGTAGGTCAATCACTTTTCCTATTCGTAGATGCTCACTGAATGGTTGGATGAAAATGTAAAAATCACACTTACCCACCCACGTGTTGAAGATTTTGGAGCGATGTGATAGACAGAAGAAACAAAGTAATATATCAACAATTAACAAACATTTGGGATGAATTTTGTATTAACGGTGTTCATTCATTGTCAATTCAAAGTCAGTTCATATTAAAGCATTCATAGTGGCCTAAACACTTTACTAACACAATGTATTTTTCCACTTAATCAGTATATTGTTAAATAAACATGCCAGCTCCTATCAGCATGTATTCAGTCAGAATAAGTAGATAAATGTTCTGTAATGATGGGCCAGGCTGGATAGCGTTCTCCTTTCTCCTTCTACAAACAGTCTTCATGCCAGCATTTCTCAACCCTAGTCTTGGAGTAACCTTGCACTTTACAATTTGATATAACTCACTTCCAGCATGGTAATTAGTTAAACAGTTTAATCAGGGGATTTGAGAGCCACCAAGCCTTGCCTTAGCTACGATACATGTTGTACATCATAGATACTAAGCTTAGACACAAGGACAAGAAGTCTGATATGTGTTTGTGTCAGCGCAAGTGATAAAGTCAGTTAATAAAGTTGCTAAGGAATAACGGTGTGGAGGACATGCATGCGTGAATAAAATGTGAAAAATGTGTAACTAAGAGAAGGCAATTAACTTACTGTACATTATTAGGCTCAGTGAAGCCTGTTTCTCGGCACACACACACACACTTCCAGCTGGGACCAGCAGTCTGCAGGTGCTCGTCTTCACTCCTACAGTCCCACTGGGAGCCTCAAGTGCCCCTGACAGCTGGGGAACATTAGGACCAAGAGAAAACACTTACACATGCATACACACACACACACACACACACACACACACACACACACACGTTTCATTTCCAATGGCAAACTCACCAATCATATTTATTTAATATATACAATTATTCGCTATTTAACTTAGATGCATGTTTATGACTTCACTAATATCACAGTACATCACAATCAGCTAACACACATGCATAAACATTTCCAGTGACCTGCAGTTCTTAACACCTAGAGGAGGTTTTTAATGAGCTCTGAGCTTTCGCACCTGTCTCCTTATAATAAGGACAAAAACATGCTTAATTTAACACATGGCATCTTCAGTCGTCAGTTAGTGGTGGTTTGGCGTTCTAACTTCCTCTCAACAGACTCTAAATAGTTTTGTACAATACCTAAATGTTATATGTGTTTCAACAGATTTAGCACAATACATGGTTTGGTAATTCAGCTTTCGCAATGTTCTCTTGCACTTCTGTTATTGCAGAAGTGAGTCATCCAACTTTAAGACATATTTTTTTTATCACTTTGTTGCCAGCATTCTGGTTATTTTGGTCAAACCATTGTATTAATATAGAGAAGTCCAACTTTATTATCTTTATCCAAAAGATCACAAATATGCTCCTGGAGTCCACCTCCTTTCTGACAGGTCTCCAAAATAGAAACTATATTACAGCTGGTGAATAAGTGAACAGTATTCTTTAATAATTTATACTTGATTGCTTGGTCCTCACAATGGTGTCACCCTGGCATTACGTTTCTCACATTGCTTTTATAAGCCACCGGGCCATGAATAAGCAGGCCAACAAGGCGGGTGATGAATAATATATTGTGGTCATGGCATGTTACAGCTAGATACCACTTATCCGTGTGCACTTTGAATGATGACCTTGAGCAATATATCGGGGCCAAAGTTTTGCAATGTGGTGTTATAATCTCAGGAATGTGGATATGAGGTGATATATAACAGTACACTATTAACTGACCCGTCATTGCACTCTGCTTTCTCAGATTTGCTGGCATACGGCAGGGTTTTAAGTCATGAGCTGAGACAAAGTGTCTATTTGGGGCTGAAGAAGGTTCACGTGGATAGCATCTATCTGGTGTAAAATGACTGCAATAAATGTTAGTATAATTTTTTTTTATATGCGTGGCTTCTGAAACCTGGTCTACATTTGTTATTTATTTCTATAATAGAAGGCTATATTATAATATAATAAGTAATATAGCTTTATATAGAAAACTTCATTATGATTTCAGGAATGTATACTGTGACATGATGCTGACAGTGTTCTGTAACTCAAAGTGGAAAAGCTTCCACCGGCCTAAGGGGTTCGAATCTCGATCAATGCAATGAAAAAAGTTGCTCTTTATTAAAGTTGAAACCGTGGTTATATACTGTCAGGTTACAAATCATTGTTCAGGATAGTTACCAGCCATATCACCTGTATGTCTTCCACGGCATTAGGGGTCCTGGCCCAAGAGTACTGTGGTAGTTAATATCCAGTTGCATATCTCTCTATAAGATGTTAGATTTGGTTGTCAGCAGCATGCCAGTATGCCTCAGAACTGTGACTGCTGCTGCCCTGATGGTCACAGATACTGAGAAACTGGTGCTTTCTCATGCTTTAGTTTTGCACACCACATATCAGGTCAAAACTATTCTGAATAACATTCTAACCCAACACATAAGAGCACAGAGACGCTGGGGTTATGAGGCCGTTCTATGTGCCACACAGAACTTAACCATTAAGCCTTCCACGTCATTGTCCTTCCAAGCTCATTCCTTGTTACCTTTTTTGTCATTTACAGATACTCACATTTGTTTGGACGTGATACATGAAACCTCAGGCATCAGGCCTGATCTTGTTGGTTCTCCCATAAGGTTGTATGGTTTGTCACTATCTTTCACGCCTATCCTTTGTCAAACAGCTCTGTGTATGCCATAAATAAAGACCCATGGACCAGTGGGGCCTGAAGTTTTACTGCCTTCTGGATTCGCTTTGCCACTGAGTTTTTGTCGATCACCCCTCCTGCTATCCCCTTATGCTATGACATGGAGCAAGGTGTGTCTGGTGTAAAACAGCATATTCAGCCATGTAACACATATGCCCCTGGTTATCTCTTCCCACCGGTCAGCCTTACTTTCACACTCTCTCAAACCACTGGGTTTTTTTTTATGTATTTGTCGTTCTCCTAGTGGAGGCATCTATGTGGGTCATTCCAGTTGTGATGTGGCAATTAGTTGATATTAATTGTGATGGATGTTCAGTGTACCTCCACCTCTCTGTGGCACTACAGCCTATGTAGACATGCCAAAGAATTGTTGGGGATGTTGTACGCCTGTGTTGGTTCTCCCCGATGTGGCGTTGTTTCTTCAACAGGCCTCCCAGGCTTATGAGTATCAGGTATGGGTATCATGGGCCAAACGTTTTGAATCTGTCAATAAGTATGCTGTGTATATTTTTGCTGATCATTGGACAACATCTGGTGAGAATGTTGATTGGTTGTTATTCTACACTATTATGTGTATGTAAGTGTTGCTGCTGTGCTGAGAATGCTCCACCAACCAAAAACTGGTGTACGTGAAAACAGGGCCAATTACCTGGGATAGTATAGATGTACCTGAAACGTAAGGTTAAACATTTTGTTCATCAAATCCATGCATCATCATTTATCAGTCCGATTTTTAATCACCTTGCAGCAGGGTGGCACAGCACGCAGCCACCTAAAAACTCCATGGATGTTTTCAACCTTTCGTGTGGGTTTCCTCCAGGTTCTCTGGTTTCCTTCCAACCCCCAAAAGCTGCTGGTAGGTGGTTATTAACCTGAGAGTGTACGAGTGTGGTGCCCTGTAAAGAACGTCCAGGCATCCAGTCCAGGGTATGCACCTGTTTAATGTTTAGTGTTACCAGGATGCACCCTAGAACCACCACAACCCTGTACAGTATAAAGTATAAAGCACATACTAATGATGTCATTATCCGCATAATCTGTCAAGGTCAAGGTTTGTCCGGAGCCCACCCGGAATCACTGGGAGCAATACCCCCTGGACAGGGCATCGTCGCAGGGTACCACATACACTCACACGCTTATTCTCTCACACAGTCGTACCTAGGGGCAATTTAGCACAATACAACCCACCTTACATGTGTTTTATTATTATTTAGTATTATTTTAGGAGGTAGAAGAAGACCGGTGCACTCGGCAAAAACCCACAAGGACACAGGGGGAACACACCAAACACCTCACAGAGATTCGAACCCATAACCCCAGAACTCTGGAGGTGTGTAGCACACACACACAATATATGTTGATTCATATTGATATCATGTTGTGTGTCAAAAATGATGCTGCACTCCCAATTACAAATAATAATAATAATAATAATAATAATAATAATAATACACACAGTGACTAACATGCATAATGTGGACACAAATGTAGGGATTTTAACACTATACTACTTTTCTCCATGGTGCACAATTTACAGAGGATTAAACTGACTACGTTACTGTCATAGGCCACGCCCTCTACCTGTTACCGCTCTCTTTTTCGCAGGTAAAGGTCTAGCGCGTGCTGGGACACGCCCACTCCGCTGCTCTCGTGGCCAATCAGATTTCAGTATCACTTTACACTTATTTCCTGCTGTAAGCGGCGCCGAGCGCGAGCGGGGCGGTGCGCCTGGACTGGACGCTTCTGGAGTACCGAGCGCGAGGTGAAGAGCGTAACGCCGCGGTAACGTGTAGGAGTTTTTACTTGTAGTTTTTCTACCACACGAAGACCACATCCGTGTGTAACCCCGTTGCAGAAAAGGTAAACCGGAGCGTTTGTCTGTAATTCTGTGAGATTTATTATGTAAGAGGAGATTGTGTTTGTCACTGGAGCGGCTCGCGCTCCGGTCACTGAGCTTCGTGCATTATTTATTGATTTGTTTGGTGCGCGTGCGGTCATGCAGTAGCGGCGTGCTCGGTTCTCTTCCACACACGCGCGCACATACGCCGAGCTGAAGAGGGCAACTTTATTAACAGCAGACTCTTAACCTCAGTGCATATGATGTATTACCGATAACAAACTGCACGCGAGCGTGCACGAGTCTAAAGAAGGACATGCGATGTGTGTGTGTGTATATATGTGTGTGTGCGCGCGCGTTGCGCTTGCTGGCTGATTTAAAAATCTGCAGTCAACTTGTATTTCGCAGTGTTGTGCTGGTGGGTGCAGTGAGGACTACATGAGGTGCGGAGGGTGCAGAAACTCAGAAGGTCCTGGAGCTTCGCACGGTGTTTGTGGATGTGTTCAGGAGGAGTGTTAATCTGTAAACATCCTGCGAGTCCAACAGACGTGCGCCGGGATTAACGCCTGACGCGTGTGTGTAAGTGTGTCTGCTCTTGAAAACCCAGAGAAGACAGGGGGAGAGAGAAAGAGAGAAAGAGAGAGAGAGAGAGGGACGTCTCTAACCGGAACTAATGTCCTCCTGCGTCATTGCATGTCTATAGCCTGCGTTTGTGCGAGGGCCCGACTTTCTGCATAGCGAGCTCGGTGAGAAGAGGGAAATGTAAACACTGGCTGTGTGTCCCGGACTGAGTGAGATGAGCGGCGGGATGGAGCGCCCGGAGCCGGAAGCGGAAGGAGCGCACGGGCCGCAGAGGCTTCGGCCCTCCTCGTACCGCGCGCTGCGCAGCGCCGTGTCCAGCCTGGCGCGCATTGACGACTTCGTCTGCGAGAAAATCGGCTCCGGCTTCTTCTCTGAAGTGTTCAAGGTAACATCACGTAGACTGTACTACACACACTAAATAAAGGCTACCAAACTACACTGTCTTGCCCCTGCTGTGGTGCTGTCTGGGTTTTACATCTTTAACCACTAGTCTTTTGGGTTATTAAGCATACGTGCCCTTCCTTAGTTTAAAGATTACTGATAAATTAAGCTTATCAAATATCAAAGGTCTAATTATATACCTTCACATTCATTTCATACTATACTGTAGCTATATTTGTAGTTTAAACATGCATAAAAAAGTACAAAACATACACAACAGTGAGTCTGCAACCTTTTATTTATAAGGTTTATGATTTAGGTTTTGCACTATTTGGGATCCAGCATTTGCCCTTATCTCTGTCTCGTCTCCTCACTGACTTTGATGAATGGTTCAGACAGCATCAATGGCCAGCATGCATGCATGAAATCTGATCATATCTATAAACATTCATTCACTGTTCAAACTCAGTGGAATAGAAGAGCATCACTGATGTGGTTATGAGCCTTTAGTGTGTGTTTGGACCAAGATTTGTTTTGTGTCTGAAAAAAGGGTGACTCAGACCCACCATGCTTACTGTCATTTTAAACACATTTCTATCAGATGTAAAAGCTGTAACTCCTAATTGAACAGCTAATGTGATGGGATATTCAGTAGTGTGTTAACTTTATTATATTGTCACCTAACTAAAATAATCGCCTATGTCACTTTTTGGCAAAGTTGCATAAATCATCGACTCATGATGCTGGCCACCTGTGCTAAAATCACCCTCAGTTGATCAGATCATTTATTCTACCCCTTTAGTATAATGGCAAAAGAGTGAGATTATTATTATTATTTTTTTTGGTGTGTGTGTGGTTCCGGGTGGACTTGAAAGTTTATTTTAAGAAGGTGTTGATATGATCCCCTGAGTTAACCTGGCTTTCACATTCTCATTTTCCCCCTACGGGAAGCTATGGGACATCTTAACAATCTAGCATGTATAAAAGTAGCTAATAGTCAGAGATAACATTTGATAAAATGTTTGGCTGGTTGAAGCTCCTGCTACAAAAACACAGCAGAAAAAATCGGGGAAATATCAACACACCCACTCTATTACAAACCATTCATAGGCCTAGGTGCATGCATCGATCTGATCTGGTTTTAACTGTATCGATCCAGTATCAGGTCTGAAATGCTGCACGGTATCAGGTCTGATTTAACCCATTTCCTGATCTGATTGACTGATTTTATTTTTGTAGCATAATTTCACTAAGACAACACACATTATAAACATTAATATAAAACACAAATTGACCAAAGGCACCGGTTTCTAACCCTGTCCTGGAGTACCCCATGCTCTGCTCATTGTAGTGTTTTTCCAGCACTAATCCTGGATTATTAGCAGCCCTTCCTGTGTTTTGAGAGAGTGTGTCAAAGGAGGTAAAACAATGAATTGTGGAGGACGGGGCTTTCTTCAGGACCAGGTGGGGAGTCTGTCACTTATGGAATGCTGTCCGTAATTTTGCAGAAAGTCAACTTCCTTATTGTATAGATATTGGTGCTGTAGCAAAGGATCATCTGGCTTTGTTTTCTTCTAATGTAAAGAAACTCTCAGGAACTGTGTTTGATATCTCTATACTCTGCTCACCTTTTTCTTAAGGGATAATCAAATGAGTTTTCCCCCTTTATTCCCAAAAAGAACCACTTAAATGGCTGATGAGGACTATTAAAAGATCAAGTAAAGTCTGCAGACCGAAACCATTCTGCGTGACAGCTCCATACAGCTTCTTCTTATTTAAGCAGGAAACCCCTGTGTTGTAAGGGAAATCAGTTGGTCTATTTTTTTTTTGTGGTCTTCAAAGTTTTAACAGTTTCAAAAAAAATTGTGTGTCTTAGAACAGATTCTCTAGTGCCCTGAATATTCTATTACAGTCTATCAGGAAATAGATACCCATGCACTCTTGCATTATAACACTTTCCAGCCCAGTGTGTGACGTGTGAGGAGTGATGTAGATACAAAAGATAAACAGAGATGATGATGACAAGCTCTGCAGGTGCACTGTACGCCCAGCCGGTGTGTTTGGGATGGATGTTTATGAAAGAGTGAAAGAAATGTGATGAGGCATTTCCATTCACCTTCAGTTTGCTGGTCTCAAATATCAGGTGGTGTCAAAACCTCCTGTCAATAGAGCACTCCACATTGTATATCAGCACCACTGGTGAGTTTAGACTGCATTGCAGACATGCAGATGTTTTCCTCCTGTCATGCTGGTGATAACTAATACCTTTATAATACGGTGTCTTATATTCTACAGTGCTAAAGTGGATCAGGCTTACCACTGACAAATGCACAAGATTAAATGTACTTTGTCTGGAATTATTGCAACATCGTCTGTTTTGATCTTTTGTGGGATTGATGGATTTCTGCCATTGAGTATTGTCAAGGCAATTGTACCTGTCATAACACATATTTCAGATAGTGTTTGTTTTGTAGACTACTCCGACATACTCCATGCTGCCTCCCCCATAGAGTTCTTTTGGCTCCATTTTTTCCCCCCTCTTTTTACTGGAAAGGAATTGCCTTAATGAGTGCCAACCAGCCACAAAAACAAAACATATTTTCCACATGAAGTGCAAGATATATGATCTGTCCAAGATTTGGGGCAGTCAGTATAAGCTTGCAGCCTAATCGAGTATTAACCGTGTGGCTTGATCTGTCTCAAAAATACATGTGTGCTATTTAATACGCATTACTGTTACTGTGGCCACTTAGTTATATGGTAAAAGATGATGTGTAACGGTAAATTATGATGGAAAAATTTGTCAAACCCAATTCTACACTTAGCATTTTTTATTTTATTTTGTTGGAGTTGAAAATAAAAATAACCACAAAAAATGTAACATATGACATGGCCAGGCTCTGTTGTTATTCTACGTTTTATTAGTGGGGGAAGAAGACGTGCTAACAAGTTATTCAAAAATGTTGTCTTATATTTCTTATTTGGTTTTTTTATCATTTAAAAGTAATTTTAGTCCTAAAATTAAATGGTTGCTGGGTCGATCGGTACCTGATACACTGCTTATATGGCTCGCTTCAAGCTTTTGAAAATGGTTTATGGTAACCATGGTATCCTCTATATCTCTGTGTGTGTGTGTGTATATATATATATATATATTATGGAAAAAGAATATCATCAGATAGCTCACGAATGGATGATTATCGTGGTGTTTACAGAATAGGGCACCTGAACCTCAAAAATCTGCCTGTATTATAACAGCCAGCCAACAAAATGTTTTTTTTTTATTTCCTGTGAAATTAACAGTTCGTTTAAAAAAAAAAAAAAAAAAAAAATCAGGATTAATAAATCTTAATGCTTTAGTTAAAGTAGACAATTGATGAGGCATGAAAGCTCAATATGAAAACATTGCTTTGTTACTTTTGGCTACTTTTGTTACATAGTTCTCTGGGTTTTCATACAGCTCAGATTTCTGTGGAAGCAGTAACAGGATAAGCTCCAGCATGAGCAAGCAACATGGTCCAAAATGAATTTCTTGGTTTATCTGCTAATGGGTAGTAACCAGATAACATAATATTCAACCAGCCATAAAACGGATAAGTAATTTATGTAATTATTAAATACCCATCTGCTGACCCTTTTAAAGGCAGTATAATAAAGATTTAACTGGCTTTTGTAAGAAGACTTAACTATTATTTGTAAATGGTAATCAATATCTACTCCAGTATTGTGACACAACATACTTGCAGACTCTCAGAGCAGTAATTACGTGCAGCTAGGTTTAGCATGCCACATTGTCCCTGGTGTAAAAAAAAAATTACCTTACATTTCTTCAAATCATGCTATAGCAATAGATAGTGACGGTCAATCAAAAACGTAGTCAGTCAAATTGTGTTGTAGTAATAAAAGTCTGTAGGCCTGTTTCACACTGCAGTGACCACTGACCTTATTTATTTAATTTGCCAACATTGATTTGTACCTGCATGTGGCTAGTGACAGATGCTATTTTGAATCTTTACAAGCAGTTAAGATGTGTCCTCTCTTGACAGAATCATGTTCTGACCTGAACTAGCTGTCTGTAATTCAGTTAACATTCAGATGTTAAGCGAGATGCTGAATGGTGGTGAGGATTTCGGAATAGTTGGTGATTATTTTTCATTTGAATGTTTATTCTTGAAATGCTTGGATTTGTAGTTTTTAACATTTTATACCAAATTTGCATTAAATAGACAAAGTTATGTTAATTTAACTGTTGTTTCTCTTTTTGGTCAGGCTGAAATCATGGCTTTGTATTGTATATGTCTATAGAAAATGAATGGTCACATGTCCGATTGTTACTGGTTGAAGTGAAAGTGAAAGTTTTACTGCTTCACCTACTGCACTTGCACACGCAGACATCCGTGCCAGGGGAGAGGCTGGGGGTTAAGTGCCTTGCTTAAAGGGTACTCAAGTTGTGTCTTTTCAGTACCCAGGCTCGACCCAACAACCTTCCTGTCACAAGGCCGGTTCCGTAACCTCAAGGTGTTAAGGGGTGGGATATATTAGGTAGCAAGTGAACAGTCAGTTTTCAGAGCTGATGTGTTGGAAACAAGAAAAAATGGTCAAGTGTTAGGATCTGAGCGATTTTTGACCAGGGCCAAAGTGTAATGTTTAGATCTCTGGGTCAGAGATTGCCAATCTTTGTTATTCCCAGTATGCAGTGGTTAGTAGATACCAAAAGTGGTACGAGACGACCAGTGACCGGGTCATGAAAGCCTAAAACTTATTGATGTAATGGAGGGTGAAGGTTCTTGTCTGGTTCAATCCCACAGAAAGTACACAGAAGGATTTGTTGCTAACTTCTTGGTGCCAGATACAACACCGACATTTAGGCAGGCGGTTTTACGGTTATGACTGATTGGTGTATGGAGTACTTGGAGGACTGTGGGGACATAGCTTCATTCAAAACAATTGGTCTATAGAAAACTACAAACGAATTAAAAACAATAGACCCACAAGTCTAAAACAACAAATAATAATAATAAAAACTTCTCAGTAAAGTGTATTCTGGGGTTGAAGTGGGTCAGTGCTGTGTGCTGGGGTTGTCCCAGTTCAGAAAAGTGATGACGGAAGTGCATCACACCCACAAAGTTTGTGGAAGACGAGTTTCTGAGCTGTTCCACACAACCAGCTTTTTGCTCCAGCCTGCATGACTTGGCTTTTTTTAAATATAGATCCAGCAGTGTGTAGCGGGGAATTTTGTTTGTAGAGGAAAATCTCGCAATCCCATCAGTCACGTGTCCGTGGCAGGAGCCAGGTCAATTCCATTGGCTAAGGTTATGTTGTGATTGTGAGGTTGGAGCAGAGTTTTGAGGTTTTAAAATATTTGCAGGCTAGTTTTGACACGAGTTGGAGTGGTTTTAAACCACCCCCCCACCCCACCTTCCCTTCAGTGTCATGGTCTGTTGGTCTTTTTCTCTCTCGTCCAGGCTTGCACTGCCAGTGGTACAGGAAAGGTGCATGTCTGTTACAATTTCAGTGTAGTGCTTCCGTGCTTTGTGTTTGACTCGTGTCTACCTGTTGTTTGCTTGTTATGTGGAGGAGTGTCGCTACTATGAACGCTTTAATGTAGTAGTAAGTGGTTCTCCACCTTTTTCTCAACTGGTCCGTAACTGTGGTCAGAAACAAGTCTCACAAGCTGCGTGCCGCCATCACTGCATTACTGTGCTTTAGTCAGCGATTATTATGAGTTGATGCATCACTTGCATGATTTTGTTCGGCTTTGTCCGTTGTGAGATTACAGTAATGATAAAGATCTTCATTCACACTTATCAGATGTGCTTGGAAACGGAGCTTGAAGCAGCACTTTGAAGAGCATTCTCAGGAAGCATGTTGATGCAAATTCTTTCCCTCATCGCCGATGCTTCTGATGTTTTTAGTGTGTTTGCATGGGTTTTTATTAGTAAAACCTCTTCTTTGTTTTCTATCTGCAACTTGATCTTAAAGCTAGGTACCCATAGGCAACCCAAAACATTTCTCTGCAAATTAAAAATATGAAAATTTACACAGAATCCTTTTTTTCATGACAAAGAACCTTTTCTTGTGTTGCAGGTTCTACCAGTTTTTTTTATTATTATTAAAGACTGAATGGCAATAGTTACATAAAAATGATTGCACGTAATGAGCCACATGATTGTTATATGCTGCAGTTAGCCTTAACGACAGATCTGTGTTAAGGGTCTTGATTAGTACATCTAGCTAGGTTGCCTACTTCTTCTTAACAAAAACAACCTCACTTTGGTCTCTGTTTGTTGTGTTCTCCCGGTGTCTATGTGGGTTTTCTCCCTCCCAAGAAACACACATAGAAGGCTAATTGGGTATGCTAAATTGTCCCTAGGAAGTGAGTGTGTGAGTGAATGGGTGTGTTTGTTTATGGTACCCTGCGATGGATTGGCGCCCTGTATAGGGGGTATTCCTCTTTTGCGCTCGTGATTCCGTGTGGGCTCCGGAAAATCCGTGATCTGATGGACTAAGTGGATTAGATAATGACGGACTCACTGACTACTCACTGTGAAAACTGGTTGTTTGATTCACGTGTTGGACCTGGTAATGAGCGACAATCTCTGGTACGTCCCTCCGAGCTTTGTTTGTCTTATGTAAGCGTTTATGATGGGTCATGTATGAAAGGCTTAGATGAAAAAGGGAAGTAAAGGGGACCTTAATGTAGAAATGTAAAGTGTTGTCTCAATGCTGACCTTTTCTAGCTCTGCCGTTTTGAGACTTTTAACTTTAAAAACTACAGGCTAATTTTACATTAAGTAGGAAAAGCTGCCGGTTTGCTAAACTTGTAATGGTGAGATTATATACTAAATGAGTCTGGTGTGTTCTGTCAGAGCAGGAGATAAACTGTGTAGAGTGCTGGATCAGCAGGAGTGGGCCAGAAAGCGTTTGCATCGCTCCACCTTTAGCCTAACGAGCTGTAAGTGCAGTGTGATGACAATGACTGTATGTGGGTGTGATGCACTGTTGTCGGATTAGACTAAACCGTCTGGAACTGCAATATGAGAACAGCCTTGATGGGGCTGTGAGTCACAAATGCTGTGTGTTTCTGGGTTTTGGGTTTCATGACTTCTCCGCCTTTTGGCCAAGATCATGTGTAGTGTCTGTTCCTATCATTTTCATATCTGGTATGTTTTCTGTAGGAGGACTTTATATTTGTTGGACAGATGTGGGCTAATGGTTAGGGAACCAGTCTTTTGACCTAAAGGTTGCCAGTTCAATCCATGGTACCAACATAACTCTTGAGCAAGACATCTAGCCCCCAAATCCCCCCGGGTGCCACCGATAAGGTTGCCCACCGCTCTGGTGTGCAACTTAGTGTGTAACTTCCCTTGTGTGTGTTTCACTGCATGGATAAGGTAAAAATATGGAGGTCAGGTTCCTTTGTGTGCAAACCCATTGGTCAATGAGTGGTTCACTTTCACATCTTTTAAAATAGACAATAAAGTCTAGGCCAAACTAGGACCCTATAGAGACAGGATTGTGTACATGCTAGAAATGGGAGTAGTAGATGGTCAACATTTTTTGGTTTAATTTAGAATTGCAAGTTAGTTTCTGTTATCACTCGCGTTATAGCAGCTATAAACAGTTGGTCCCTTGCAAGCCTGTGGCTTGTTAACAGAACAATGCTTTCGTCACTGTTATAAAAGTTATCTTGATGTGATAGTGTGATATTGATAACACATCGTCCTATTTCCCACTCTCAGACAAGGCATGCAATTATATCATAGTCTTATTTCTGTCTCACCACAATGTTATTGCAGAAATGTGACCTTTTCTCACTTCTGCCTGAAATTTATGATGTGTGTGAGAAATAGAGAGGGAGAGAAAGAGTGCGAGGCTGGCAGGCTGTCTGTCTTCAGCGGCTTGGTGGTATTCATATACACACTGCGAGGTTTGTATTTGAGTAGGGCTGAACATTATGACTATATAAATTGATATGATGAATTTTTCTCACTGAGCACTATATTAATACTGGATAGGGCCTTCCTTTGCTCTCAGAACAGCCTGAGGTTTGTGTGGCATGGATTATACAAGATGTTTGAGATGTTTGTCCTGCAGTTTTTTCTTGTGTATTTACATTGTGAAAAGTCTCCCATTTTAACACATTAGACACTGAGACATGGTGCATTATCATGCTGGAAGTAGTTATTAGGACAGGCTAAATTGTGGCCATTAAGGGATAAACATGATCAGTAACTATAATGATATAAACTGGCAATTAAGTGATGATTGACTGATATTAACAGGCCCAAAGTTTGTCAAGAAAACATTACAACACCTTTAACAGCCTGGATTATTGACACAATGCAGGTTATACATGGATTCATGCTTGGGGTGGCAATTTCTGGCCCCACAGGTGCAGAAATTAAGATTAATCAGACAAGGATATGTTTTTACAGTCTACAGCTGTTCAGCTTTGCTAAGCAGAACTGCAGTTATGTGTTTTCCTCTGAACTCCATGGTACAGTGTGGTTATCGTTCTGCCTCTGTGAGATCAGTGAGATTAAATTTTCCCACCCATTCTTATGCTTGATGTGAACATTAGATTACTTCCACTGTGAACTGTTAAAATGGACACTGTGTACCCTCCCTAGTATTCATTATAATTGTCTTGCATTGTTGCATGTCTGCACATGTACACTTGTGTGGTCTTGTATTGGGGAGTCGTTTTCTTTAGCACCTTAGTCTTGGGGGAACGGTGTCTCGTTTCACTGTATACTGTACACACTGTATATGGCTAAAATGAAAACCACTTGATGCTGGTGTGCATCTGTATTTATAAGTTGATGGTAGATGCTGTACTTTAACATTAGCTCTGTTAAGAGCTACCTACAACCATGATGACATTTTGCATCTGCATCTTCAACCTTCTTTCTGAATGCCTTAGAGAGCTCTTTGGATCTGGTGATCATGGTGATTCCACTAACCTCAACAATCCAGACCAAACCTAACTAAATGTATAAGGTTGAAATAAGGCAGACTCCTCCAGAATCAATTCTTGGGATGGTCTAATCATCAGCAGCTGATGTGCTGTTTCTGATTCTGATTTCAAACATTTTAACTTTTAATAAGTATAAGGGTGTTCAAATTTTTTCCTCACAAGAATTTTCCTTGTTAAGACATTTCATTTTGAATATAGTTTGACTAACTCTATCCTACTGTTCAAATTGAGATATATATTTATATATGCTGAAGAAGATAGGTACCCAATAAAATAATTACATTAAATCAAAACATGAACATTTATTCAAACTATTCAGGTATAAATATTTTAACATGCTACTGAATACTGACATGACCTAGTAAAAATGTTCCCAAACCGAACACATTCGTCATTTGATTCTCTTTTGTAACAAACATAAGTCAAATATTTCATTCACAGCTGCTGGAACTTTCATATTCAACATATACAATAAATTGCCAGTTACAATACATTGCATTTGCACAAAAATAAATTTGACAGTATTTTGTCAGTAATCTGTGAATGATGAGGTCACATAATCACCCCGTTATGGCTGGACACACGTTCAACATGTGCACTAGATGCAGGTACTGCCGTAACTCCAACCAACTCTTAACTTTAGCCAAATTTAACATTTCAACTTAATTTATTTTTATTACTAATGTTTGACTAGCCAATTAAAGACACATGTCTTTAAAAGACACAGTCACTTACCTCTCTCTGTAAGTTTTGAAGTTGTGGTGGTCGTGTCGCTGATTTTGGAACTGCAGACTGTGCATCGTGTTGTTCACCTTTGCCTCTTATCATCGACTATATACTCCTTAAATCCAGACGTAATTATTTATCGAGTAGCTGCATCCATGATGGGGCAGCTGTGGCCTAGTAATTAGCGAACCAGAATCTCCCGGGTTTGTTCGCTGCACAGGGCAAGACACGACCGAGGTCTGAGCAAGGCACCTTGCTCTCTGGGTGCTGTGCTTTGTGCCCCCGTTCTGGGCAAGTTTGTTTGCAGGTTGCCCCCCCCCCACTCTGGTCAATTATGTGGGTTAAATTCTGAGGTCACATTCCTTTGTAGGCACAGTAGGTAAATAGTTCATTTTCACTTCACATGTCGGTCTCTGCTGGTTTGCCACATATGTGTTTGTGTATGTGTATTAGATATTTTTTAATCATTTTGTTTTGTAATGCGTATAAATCTGGCAACCCTTCAGAATGCAGCAATCTTACATATAAAGTGAAAGTATGTCTTTATATATGCAGTATACATTTCACAGAAAAACAAGTCATTTTCAAGTCATCTGTCCAAAGTGTAAGTCGTCAGTCATGAATACCAAGTCATAGTCAAGTCGAGTCTTAGTCCGTGTTAATCAAGCAAATCTCAAGTCCTTAAAATCATGACTCGAGTCAGGCTCCAGTCAAGTTGACTCTCGTCCCCTCACCTCTGGTTCAGACCTCAATTTTTGAGCCAAGGTTCACTCGGCACCTTATGTTTAATTAACTGATTAATTTGTTTGTTGATTGATTGATTGATTAATTGATTGGGAGTTTCATTAAAGGTCTAATGTGTAATATTAACAAAATAGGTAACACTTTAAATTACTGGGTAAGTGTAGAGGTTATGCCTGTTAAGTAAACCCGCACTTTCTGTATTACCTGGTACTTAAAGATACAGGAAAGTACCAGGTACTAAGCTATACTTACATAACACTTAAGGGTTAAAGTCTGGAGAGTGCTCATATTTTCTAGGTTGTTTAAAGAATGTTAAATATATAAAAAGGAATTATACATGCCGAGGACCTCTTGCATGAACAGAATGACACAAAGGTGAGTCTGATGAGCTGAGGAAGCAGAAAAGTGGGGAAGACAACGATGCACTTTCCCTGCCGTACCCATGTTAGCAGAAGAGGAACACCCATTTCATCATGAGTCAGATATGTACAATATAATGCCTCTGTAAATAAAGCTTAAACAGTCGTAAATATCTACACAGTATGTGCTGATGATGAGTGTGGTAAGTCAAATGTCCTGAACATATAATCTATAATTATGCTTAGATGTACAATGTATTGGAACATAATTACGTGCCTTATTTGTAAAATGTTTGAAAGATACCCAGTAATAACCAGACATTTCTAGTATCGTACCCTTTAATTATTCTGTACTTATTTTATCTTACACCTTACTTAACAGGTACTTGCTCTGTACTTACCCAGTAACTAGCGGGCTGTAATTTAAAGCGATGCACAAAATGTACAGCTGAACCGTACTATACAGAATAACGTTATAGTGATTTATGTAGTGTTAATTGCATGGTGAAAAATGCATTTTGCGACATTACTAGCTGTAGAACCTTGGTGTATGAGGCTGGTGGAAGACTTGGGAGACGGGCAGATTTTTTAACAGATATCCGTGCTTGTGTTTATTTTTAGGACACCACCAGTAAAGGTGCTCCCACTAGCTCAAAGTCAAAGTTCAAGTTCACAGTTTGTCCACATGTCTCACATACAGTAGTAGCTGTCTTTCTCTCACATCTACTCTGCTTGTTGTGGGGATCAAACTGGGGAACTTCTGGTCCCAAAGCTGATTTCCTTCCTATTCCATTTAGAATAGAATTGAAACCTACTATTATGAGAGTTGTAGACTAAAAGAATATTAGGGATGTTGGACATCGTACTACGATTACCTAGCAAACACTGTAACATGGATAATAAATTGTCACATCCTGAATCGCTGTTCTGTTGTAAAAACTCCAGGACAGATTTCATAGGTGCTGAGGAACATGCAGACATGTGGGATAGATGGAGCAGATAGCTCTGCAGCTACGCAGTTCGGCTGTAGTGAAAAAACACAACTGATTCCAGTATCCAGAAGGTCCTTATGATGGTTTAGAGTGATTGAAAGCCATTGAAAAGAGGAAATGATACACTTCTGCCACTCTCTCTTTATCCTAGTGGTACGTGTGTGTGTGCATGTGATGTTGCTGAGTGTTTTCTCTGAGCAGAAAAGGTTGCTACACAACCTAGCACAGTCATGTTAGACATAAACGAGACGATAAGTGGATGTTAACGGAGTCATGTGCCAGTTACACACACAACACACAACAGCTAAAATTTTTAATTTAACCTTTTTTTTATTACTTAAGATAAATAATAATAATAATACTTTATTGCTTTTATTTATAAGACCTGGACCTATAAGATATTTTATTTATAAGACCTTTATTTTATTAGTTTTTGATTGTGTATATTAATGCCTGTTGTGCATACTTGGTTAATTTCTGTGGCTTAGTCAAACCTGTGTGCTTTTCGTCAGGTGGTCTGTCTGAGGTTTGTCTCTTTGATGTTGGGAGTGAAAGCATGTGTGCGTGTGTGTATTTGCGTGCAAATGTGCATGTGTGTGTGTGTGTGTCTGCCCAGCTGCAGTAGACATCAGTGGACACTTTAAAATGTCTGTGCATGACAGGAAGCCTAGGTCTGAATTCCTTTTGTCTTTCTCTCTCTGGCTCTCTTTAGGTGAAACACAGGACGACCGGGCAGGTCATGGCGCTGAAGATGAACACTCTGGCCAGTAACAGGGCCAACATGTTGAAAGAGGTGCAGCTCCTGAACCGTCTCTGCCACCCCAACATCATCAGGTTCGCTCACACACTGTGCTCAACTACCTCTACTAATAATAATAAAATGTTAATATTAACATCTAATCACATCAAGATGGACTTTACTTATAGAAAGATATATTTAGGTAAATAAAGCCAGTGTTTAGTACTTCCTATTACTAAATGCAGACAAGAACAGCTACTTTTACACAATTGCGCCATTAGATTGCCGTTGCCATTGTCTACAAAATATAT
>JAOVVF010000042.1:5094810-5108591 GCA_028565595.1 Duopalatinus emarginatus | reverse complement strand
TGTGTGTGAGAGAGAGAGAGAGAACTAAGAGTGTAATCTGGCTTCAGTTTTCTTCATTTGAACTCAGAACACCTGTGTGCAGCGTGTTTGGATATGCAAACTTGGTGTTATGCATGCGCATGCGCACAAAAAGTATTCTGAAAGTAGCTATTTTTTAAAAAACTCGTTTTTTTAAGATAAAGGTTAGTTAGCATTAATAATAAAGCCACTGCAAAGTGAGATCTTTTAATTTGCATTAGGGTGCTGAGGCACCTAATTATGGTTTGTGTGCTCCCCTAGTGGAGGTAGCTGTAGATACTGGTTGTGTGCAGTGCCCCCAGGTGGTGACTTCTACTACTACTACTACTACTACTACTGCTACTGCACCTCACACTACTAGACTATTAAAAGTGCAAAAGTGAATAAATTGTATTTTTTAAAAATTGCTTCATGATTGTCTGTATCTGTGTGCAGGATTTTGGTCTAGATGTGGAAGCATTTCTGCCTTTGGCCGGAGAATGTCCCCCTGTTTTCCTCAGCCTAGCTGTCACTTGTTGTTGTGTAAGTCCGTCTTTCTTCCTTAGACGCATACTGACAGATTTTTAAATCAGTACTAACCTACAGACACACTACTACAGAAGGGTGACGAATTTAGTAAGGTGTCTACCACAAGCCACTAAAACACCACTGATACATCTTGATATCAGTTGTTCGAGTCTCTGGAATGCTGCTGGAGCGATGATGAATTCCATTCCTCCAAATGATATTCCCTCTGGTGGAGTTTCGATGATGGAGTCATGGAGAGTGCATTCTAACACCGTGCTCCAAAATCCCTCGTGGTGTTGAGTTGGCTTGAGGTCTGGTGATTGTGAAGGTCCTTGTATATGATATATATCATTTTTATCCCAATTAATCTGTTTAGCGAGTGGGTAAGGGTGGGATCATCCTGAAAGATACCAATCTGATCAGGATGGAAATGTTTTTATAATAGGAAAAGGTGATTGTTCGGTTGTATTGAGCTGCAGTTATCCCTAAACATGACGGCCAAAATAAACAAACACTCCAATATTACAGATCCCATAGATCTGTCACCCTTCTGTACTTGTACCTGAATATTAATTAGACCACAAGATGTGATGTGATTTTGTGTGAAGGAACACATATTTGAAATGTTTTGTATTTGTTACTTACCTTTTCTTACCTCAAATGGCTCAAAGTTTTAAAAATGTCCCGTTTAGCAGATTTGGTTCAGGGGGGACTACGTCATTTGTGTGCTGATTTTGAATATGTGTAGTTCGAATTTGGTCTTATAGCAATAATGTGTACTCGTTTCAACACCATGCTGTTTTTTCCCTTTAGATGAAGCCAAAGGATCGCCCTCCATTCTCTGGCATAGTGTCTGAGTTGGAGAGGATCAGTGCTGGGCAGCAGGTGGAGCAGACAGGGCCTGTAGAGGGTAAGTCTATTCTCTGCCTTTTAAATGTGTATTAACACAAGAACATGTTGTTTTTTTTGTGTGTGTGTGTGTGTGTGTGTGTGTTTGTGTGTGTGTTTGTGTATACACTCACATACTTGTGTCCTTGTACAGAGTTGTTAGACGTTATACCCTGGGTTAACTAATGGTTGACTCTGGGTCTGTCTCAAAACCTAATGGACTGTCTCAGTTAGAGCCTTGTGGGATGGAAATACTGAAAATGTCAAACTACTGGAAATAGTATAATTAGTAAAAAAATGTTGCAATAATGACATCAGGCACTGTCGGACAAGGAGGCCTGGGGTGCAGTTTGCCTTCCAATTCATTCCAAGGGTGTTCAGTGAGGTTGATGTCTAAGACACTCTGTACACAAAGCGAGGTCCATGAAGGCATGGTTTCCCAAGGTTAAGTGATCTGCACCAGTGGTATTGTCATGTCATGGAACAGATTTGGGCCACTTGGTTCCAGTGATGGGAAATCTTAATGTTACAGCAAAGGGAAAACTATCTGTACAATTGTGTACTTTCAACTTTCTGGCAACAGTTTGAGGAGGAACCACATAGGTGCAATGGTCAAGTGTCTACAAACTTTTAGCTATGGAGTATTTAGGTATGTGGTATCTACTAAGGTAACTATTCATGTCTACCTGGTGATTCTACAGAGATTTCATTCACATTGATGTGACCTCTGACCTCTGTTCTGATATGTGTTTTTTGTTTTTCTTTTCCATTGTCAGAAGAACCAGTTACACGTAGTTCCAGGTCCTTGAGTGAGAGAAGATCTTCTTTGGATGCCATGGTGGAAGATAGGCTATCGTTGAGTAAATCAGATACTTTATCTCCTGCCCAGAGCACTCCAGCACGTGTCAACCCCTTCTCCCAGAGGCACGACCTCAATGGTGGCCGTATTAAACTTTTTGACACACCCAGCAAATCAGTCATATCCCTCACATTTACCCTGCCACCACCCCATGACCCATGCAGCCCCACCTCCTGCGGGAAAGCTCCACTGCGATCCCATAGACGCTCACAGTCTCTGCCCTGCACACCAGAGGATATCCAGTCATTAAGGAGTAACACAGACGGTGATGCTCACCCGAGCGTGATGCCTCTGGATGCTAATGAGACTGGGACTTGCGCTGTTAATCTTCCCAACATGGACAGTGATAGTATGGTGAACATTTACACAGAGGTTGAACATAATCATGTGTTCTGGGCTCCCAGAGATGGTACAGATTCACCAGAGGAGCAAGAGAAGGCGTGCAGGATCATTGAAGACACAATTCATGAAGAACTGAATGAGGAGGATTGCATGGAGAAACAAAAGGACTACGTTCATCTTGCAGATGATTCTGGTGTTCCCTTAGATCTTGAGTTACTGTCCATAGATCACTTGTCAGAGGTGAATGTAGAGGAAACCATGGACTGCATCAGCTCCCCCGATACACCATATGATTCACCCAAACCCTTGACCAATGGCTGGAGCTCACCTGTATTAAACAGACCCCCATTTCTTCCCCCTTTACCCGATTTAGAGAACAACAACAGCCCTGTACAGCCTTTGAATCTGCCAGTCAATGGTTTTCATGGTGCCATGACCCCTGTTACCCCTCCAGAACAGGATGAGGTTGTAGCGTGTTCAGGCTGCTGCCTGGCGGGATTCAGTTTCCCCTCTATGTGCATCCGGACACGCCACAACCCATATAAGAACTTAAACGGTGATTCAGCAACAAGGGAGCTGCTGTGCAGAGCGCAGCCACCTTCACCTCCTGCACACACTTGATGATGAACTGCATGAGAGAGAGAGAGAGAACACTGCACATTTATCCTACGCCTTAAAACCTGCTGCTGTTGCACATTGCTCAGAGAAAAAAAAAAAAAAGTGTTGATGAATTGCACTGGAGCTTATTGGGGTGTTATTGATTTTGTCAAGTTAAAATGCCCCCCCATGTTTAACATAATGCTGCCCTTTAGTGGGTTTAATGGATATTTTCTTGAAAAAGCTGAGAATATTGTTTAAAAAAAAAAAAGATTGCACAGCTGAGCTGTTAATATCAACTATAAAATTAGGAGGTGCCGCGCATTGTGTAACTAACTATGCCTGTGTGTATTTAAACAAAAAGAAATCTAATGAGTTGTAAATTATTTTTATTTTCTGTATGATCTTTATTTCTTTTCTGTAACAGCACCTGAGAAGTCTATATATGAATGTTATAGTTTGTTATTGTTTTGAAGACATGGGGATGTAAAAGCTTTGTTTAAATGTTATTTTATTAATGAAATTAAAGTGCATTAAGATATATAAGACGATGTGTGTTTAAGGTTGCTTAATTCCACTAGAGAGAGCTGTCTGTCTCTGTGTCTCTCTCCGTCTTTCTCTCACTCACTCTCACTTTCTGTCTCTCTCTCTCATTCACGCTCTCTCTCTCTCTCTGGTATGATGACAGTTCTGTGGCTCTCCTTTGAGCGCTTAATGTGTGGTTGATGGCTAAATGTGTTGTCAGCCATCCTGGTCAGGGTGAGCTTATCAAAACCCTCTACTCTTCAACTGGTAAGTACTGAACGGGAGATACATGTGTATATATAAACCTATTTTTTATTCAGTAAAAACATTTTAGTGAATAACAGCTGTGATGTGCACTATAGCTACGGTTACGGTGATATTCAGGCTAATATTTCGATTTTTTGTTTCTTGGTGCAGTTATGTGGGCTTTTTCTCTAAACTTGTTGGTGTTTTTTTTAATGCTGAATGTAGGTAAGTGAATTTATTTAGCTTTATAATTCATGTTGTATCTCAAATGCATTTAGGGCAAGCTTGAAAAAGCTGGTTAGGCATTTAATTGTCATTTGATATTTGTGTGTGTGTGTGTGTGTGTGTGTGTGTGTGTGTGTGTGTGTGTGTGTGTGTGTGTGTGTGTGTGTGTACGTACACGTGCACGTCCATGTTGTTAGAACCTTCAGTCTCTTCTTGCACTACCAGTGTGAGTGTTCATGATTTAGCCTGCCACATGCACTGGAGCTGTTCCGATGTCACTGCCTCCACCTGGAACTTCACTGTCCAGGCAAAGACTCAAGGGTGGGTGGGTGTTTAACCCTCTCTTTCTCTCTCTCTCTCTCACACACACACACACGCACACACAGTTGTTTAGCCACAGTTTCAGATTTACACAGACTACTGCAAGATACAATCATATCTGTCAAACAGTGGACAAGGCGACTAAATACCTTACTTATTAGGAAGCCTGAGTGCACTTTAGATGTGACTGCTATGAGTGTGTGTGAGAGAGACGCATACATGCTGGATGGTGGAAAAAGCGAGTAAGGAAGCAACAGCTGGAACACGGTGTACATGTGGACCTGATGTGAAACTTGCATGTGGTTTAATTCTTCGCCACAGCGGAGGCACCATCCCTGTGTGTGTATATTCTCTTTGTCTCAGAAACGAAAAAAACCTTTGTTTAGTTTGCTCTGACTCAGCCGTGCCTGCATGAACGGGGATATGAGTCAAATGAGGTTTTCGGAGGAAATCAGTAAGATTTTACAAGGCAACGGTGTGTTAAGAACCTTCACGCTAAATTAACTTGCTTTAATCAAATTGTCACATCAGTGAATAGGTGGTAGGTTTGATCAGAACTGAATATTTGCTCTGGACCTTGCAATACAATAAAATAAGATAAAATGCAATATTTTGTAAAAATGTAACAAAACAACAATTTTATGTGCTCCTAAAAACAATTCAGCTCCTGTTTACAAACCTGTGCCTTTAGCATGTACAATGGCCTGAAGATTAGAAATCCAATTTTACATGCATTTTCAAAGTGACTTAAAATATCTGTCCTCAGCGGAAGGGTTTGTTTCTCGTATCATCGAGGGGATTGGTATAAGTAAGGAATAAATAAAATTAACATGCACCTTTAACTGGAATAATTCTTTTAAGTAAGTGTTTATTGTTGTATAAATATAACATTGATATTAGAATGGTGCAATATATACAGTCTAAAGTATAAAAATCTGCTAAATAGTATATATGTGTGTGTGTGTGTGTGTGTGTATGATACAAATTGATAACCCCTATAACATTCACTTTGTATATGTAATATTTTGTATTATAAGATCATAATAAACAATCTGAACAGATGCACACACTCACTTTAGGCTTTAAATAAATTTCTTCTGTTAGCATACTTTTTCTTATTGTAAATGTTCATTTTATGGATATTACATCAGCCTGTCAATATTCAATATAACTATTTTTTGCTTGCTAAGATAGCTTTTTTTTTTCGCAGTGTGTATGTTGTGGTTTGGAAAAAACCCACAGGTGTGTACAGTATGTGTGTGTATTTAAATTCAGCAAACTGGTTGGCGAATGTTCCAAGTGAATGGGGTTATTCTTTGATTGATTATTTTATTTATTTATTTATTTTTATTGGAACGTTTTTCAGTTCAGCCTATTCAGACAATTGTCCCCCAGAGCTACTGATAACATCCAAGATATTTTTTTATGTATGCTAGACTAAAGTAACAATTGCAGAGCCAGGATTGGTAACAATAGCATGCAAAAAAAGCTGCTTTTAAAAAAGGTATAAATGTAACAAACATAATTATTGTAAGTTGTATTGTATTGAACATTTAATAATAAAATTGGACACTTGCATATATTTTTTAGGCACACACATATCCCATAGTCCAGCTCTGTGTGTTCTATGTGTGTTTGCTGGGAAATACTTCTCCTTAGACTGTCGGTTTGTCTACAAGATTTGCAGTAAACTTGAAGCAAATGAGAAATGTTTGAAAGAAATGTGTGTGTGCCAACATTTGGAAAGGTCTTAAAGGGAATTGAAATGTTTGCTGCCTATAAAATACAATAAAAATTGACAGATTTCAAAAAATATATATATATTTCAAATTGGCCTCAAGAACAACAAAACATTTTTAATAATTGTTAGTCTGTCTGAGGATATCTGAAATCTGGCTTGCTAATTGTAATTTCCTCATACGGGGAAGGTCAAGATTAATACATTTGTTAAAACACTATATTGCAGAGAAATGAACATAAATGTATTTTAGATAAATACAAAAAAAACCATTTCAGTTTAGAACCATCTGTATACTGTATAATAGAACATGTCAAAATGCCACCATGTTTAGGTTTTTTTTAAGTATATACACTCACTGTACAATTTAATAGACATGTCTATACACCTACCTACACTCCTACTCAGCCAGTATACTCTAGCAATTTCAGAAATACTCAAACCGACAACTATACCACAATCGCAGTCATGAAGATTTCCCCCATTCTGTCTGATGTGAACATTAACTGAAACTCTTGACCTGCATTTACATGCTGTAGTGCATGTTGTACACATGACTGGCTGATTCAACAATTACATAAATGAGCAGATGTTCCTATTAAAGTGGACGGTGAGTGATTATAATAAAGTTACTCCTATTCTACAGTGGAATCACTTGAGTTGGTGTGTGTTTTGCAGGGAAGAGTGGGAGAATGTCCCTCACTGTGTCCAGATCTCCTCCAATAGTTGTGATTTGTCGCAAGTCTTCAACGACTTCGATCTCTATAAGTTAGCCAGACTGGAACTGAACCAGGGATATGGAAAAATAAACTGGACCTCACCAGAGCATTGTGAACCAATCAATAACCGTGTGTATTAAGACTTTATAATGCTATTTACCATTAGCTTTTTTCCTACAATAAATAAAAAGTGATTTAGTGATTTAATGTGATGTTTGTCTGTTGTTTTTCTGTCTCACTAGCCAATGCAAGTTTTAGCCCCCCATCACTGTCCCTCTCTCTGAAGGACGGAGGGCTCTTGGTGGAGGTGGTCCTTCCATGTGCTCCCAACACTGTCTGCCAGGCGATTAAGGAGGAGGAAATAGATGAAAAGAAGGATGTTGAGCTTACTCAAATCTGCTGTCCTGTCAGTGACTTCCTGACACTGAGCTCCACAGTGACTCTTGAAAGTACACATATGAATTATACAGAGGTGATCAACTCCGTTGTGCTTTTGCTGTTTTTCTCCTAATTTAATATTTCACACAGAAATCCTGAAATATTAAAACATTACAGAAAGGTAGAATGAACTTTATTATACTTATGAAATAAAGCTGACTAGCTTGAAGTGACGGCTTTCCAATTTGTTACCAACTTGTGTCCGCATATACATAATATTAATATATGAAAAATATATTTTAACCCATTATTATTAATTTCTAGTTCTTTTGACACCTGAGAGTGTAAACACAGACAAGTATCGAGTCAAACCCTGCGGCTAAATGTGCTTGACACTTACTACTCTATTCTGTATTATAGCACCACTGCACTGCAGGAAAGTGTGTTGATGTAATGTTTAATGCTGATGTGATGATGGTGATTTGTTGCCTATATTAATATTTTTCTGAGCTGAAGGTGTTCTGGTCATTCGTCTTTCTCACTGATGCCACACAGCAAACACAAACCCAGACAAGTCCATCCCTCACACTTGTACTGGTATCATTAATTGTCAGGATTTTAACATGCCAGTAACACCACAAATGTTCTTGCATCTATTTGGACCTCATGGAAATGAGTTCTGTAATTTTCTGTCTGTTTCTATATTGTTGTGTCTATCATTGTGTCATTGTTGCACTTTCTGACTGGTTTGTACTTCTCATAGACTTGCCTTCACGAGGAGGAAGATAGTCCGTGTAAGGTGGCGTTTTTTGAGCTCACTCCAGGTCAGAAGTACTGTGCTGTGGCCCGCTTTGCCTCATCTCCCCTCTCTAAGCCACAGTGTATACACATCCCACTGCAGGGTAAAACAGTGCTCCGTGTTTCATCCCTTTTTATGTTTAAGGGAGATTTTGACAGTTATCACAACGCCACAGGTAGAGCTTGAGATGATTGTGGCAAGTGCACTATACTCACTTTGTCCCTGAAGGGATTAGTTAACCCAGTCCTCTGCTTATTTTCTTCCTTTATTGACATATAATTTCTGAGCTTTTCATGACTGTACGTAAAAAAGCCGTATTTGTGTCTTTGTGCATGCAGAAAATCCAAACCTTTTTGCCTTGGCCCTGTGTGGTGTCTTCATTGCTGTTCTTCTCATTGTGGGGTTTGTGCTTAGGAGATGGTGCTCATGGTGTTCAACAGACCTCAGACTCCCTAAATCTCTGGTATTGTATACTTCATAGCTCCATTTACAGTTGGGTCTTTGGCAAGTGTGAGCTCTTGCAACATGTCATCATTAAACATTTCTCTTTGTGAAGATGTCTCTTCAGGATCTGGATCAGGAAGATACCATTGTGGATGAACCCATACAGGCATTCACTGATGAAGAGGAGACTTTTGTCCATCTCTCCATCATCTCCCTTAACAAAACTCTTCCTTCTGACCCCCAGTCAGCTTATCCACACTTACAGAGTCTCGGGGTGAAATATTACACAACAACCATTCTGCATGACCAGGTTTGTGATGAAAACGAGGACACCGATTACCACTCCAGAGATATCGAAACAGATGGTGTTGCATCCCCGGCTTTCTATCAGTGGCCCCGTTGGTCATCACTTCCTGCTCTCAGAACAGGGATGGTGTGTTTGTTGGGGAACGTTTTTCCTTCGGAGGGCTTAGGGATTCCTTTAAGCTCGGTCCGAATAGCCGGAGCTCAAACAGCCAAGCTGGACTCGGATAATTCTTTTAAAGTACTTCCAACCCTGTACAGTGACTGGGAATAATCTTTGATTATTTTCTGGTGGCTCAATCCAAGCTGTTTCTCAGCCTAACCATTTTGTTTTTGTGTTAAATCCCATTTCTGATTTAATGTTTGTGGAAAAAGGATTAGCACGATATACATCTTCAAAAATCCATCAAGGCCTTAACTGCTGTATCTTGTATGCATGAGTTAACGACTGTTTGTGATTGGCCAGTGTTACAATAATCGCTATGCTTCCAACAGCAAGGCATGGCATGATCTCGGAAGGCTATAGAGTAAAAAAAACGTTCATATTGTATTACATTTGATAAAATTTCAGATAATCAACTTTCTTTCCCAGCACCCAAAGCCCAATAACCAAGTAGTGAACACGACCTGTTACTACTGTAGAACAACGAGAGAAAGCATGGACAGTCCAGGGTGGTAGTGTTTAAAGTCATCTACTATAAACTTGCATATGGAATCATTTTCTCAATTCAGTCCTATACTGTATTTTATGTACGAATAAATCAGAAGGAAAGGCCGTCAATCTGTTGATGATGTTAACACAATCCAAAGTCGGTGCTTTTTTTGGGATACACCCATACAGCAGTGTGACTCATCTCGTAAATCCTCATCTGTTGGTTTTACCCCCTGTAGACTCTCTTCTGCACAAATATGAATGGGGGTGGTGTTGGTAGAGGTGGTGGTGATGGTGATGTGGAGTATATGAAGGGGGAGGGGGTGTTGATCGGTTGTTGTAAGTAACAGAATGGGGTCAGGGTTTAGGGTATACACACACTCGCCTTGTATAGCTGTTTTTTTTTTTTTTTTTTTATCCCCCCTCACTGACTCAGTGTTGCCTGTGTTGGACCGTTTTTATGGCCAACAACTCAATTTGTTGCTTTACTATGCACTTTATGCTGATGCCGTTATTTTTCTAGAAATATTGCAAACCAAAATGAGGCCCTAGTGAGCGTTGCTGACTTTTTGGTCAGTCCTGTTACTATGTACTGCTTTAATTGTAATGACATTCACCCTTTAGTGTTCATAAGTTTAAGCTGCTGTCTGTTTGATTTATGCCCAGTAGCCCGTTGGAAAGAAGTGCAGCTCTTTCACTTTGCTGTAGTTTAACAGTAGGGTAATTTATTGTTTTGTCGTGTGATTTCGATGGAGCCTATACTGAATTATTACCTGATTAACATACGCAGTGCATAAGTCAAAAGTAAAGCTCACATGTTTTTGTTGCTGCAGTTCTAAATGTCAAGTTTCAAGTTGACCAAAGTGAAAAGCAGGAGTGTGACAGGAAAAATATGTGCTGCTTTAATAAAGCCACAACCCACAACCCTGAAAAACACGCTGAAAAACAAGCGCAAGTAAGAGCTAGAGCCTGGTTGCAAAAAGGGTAACTATAAGTGTGAAAACCCCACGAACTGAGTAGATTTCTGATGCCGTATCTGTATTAACCACCTTCAACATTATGATTCAGGTTTCTATAATACATAGAAAGAAATGACTAAACATGTTATATTTTTAATAAATGGAAATAACAGTTCAGTCTGTTAATGTCTGTGTATTTACTATTACTGTGTTAAGTAAATATATATATTTTTAATCCACTCAGTAGTACCGAGTACCTGATACAAGTGTGGTGGTCATTCTTTTATACAATTTTAAAAAAGGTAGATATTTTTCACATTAAACACATATACGCTTCTGGGTCTTTTTTTTTTTTTTAACCAGTAGACTGACTCACTGCTTCAGTGCCAGCTCACAAACACAGAGACTAAGAGGATAAGCTGATCGGGGACTGCTCTGTAGCTTAGATGAGGTCCATATCTTAATTACAATATAGCAGTTTTTTTGTGAATGCAGTTTGCTGGTTCATATTCATAAACTGTAGACATACCACTCGTTTTTTTATTACATTCTGTAAATAGTCACTGTTTTAGTTTATTGTACAGAACAATCATACATAACCTAGCGATAAACGTACTCATTCGCATCCTTCCAAATGAACCAACTTCTACAGTGTTAGTAAATTTTCTGTAACAGCAGCTCTGATAGTTCCATCTTTGAAATGACATGTTTACATTAATGTGCTTATTCTGATGCATTGTTTTGTTAGCGAGTAAAAGAGGCTGGTGAAGGAGACAACTGTTTATAGCTGCTATAATGATAAGTAATAACAGGAGCGAACGTCTTTGACAAATGTGTAATAGACATCATTGGCAGATTGCTGTGAGGACTTAAACCTATCAGGACATGCTGTTGTAGGAAAAAAACAAAAACAAAAACAAGACTTCAGGCTTCTGCTGCTGATAATTTTCCGATATCAACAGCACACCCAGTTGTATTTTTTTCCTTATGTAACTCTCAAGATGACACCACGCACACACACTCTTGGCACCCTTCTGTCTTTCATGTCCTTCACTTTCATTTCCGTTCTATCTTGCTTCAATTACTGTGGCAAGATCTGTCCAACTGCAAGTTTCAGGCTCCAGTGCGTCTCACCCTCACCCTCACCTTCGCCAATACTGTCGGAAAAAACAAACCAGAAAGATACACTGTTTAGTGCAATACTTTCACTTCTGGTGAAGAACAACACCATCAATTCTTTGGAGCTATGATTATGTTCACAAATCAATCTTTCTGTCTGTCTGTTCTTTTAATGGGGTTCTTAGGTGCACAAGCTTTTAAAACCCCTGCTGTAGAATAGTGTTTATGAAGTATAGTACCTGAGCAAATTTGTGTATTTGTTCCACCACAGCAGCAAACAGAGCTCCCACACTCTCATCTATCAGACTCTGCATGTAGTGCACTGCCTCCTCATCTGACAGGTCCAATCTGAACTTATCCTGCACCTGAAAGGATACCAAACAATAAGACAGACAATGTTCTAGACTTTTATTGAAAAAGTCTTCATCACATAATAAAAAAAAACAAGTTTGATTGACTGGACCAAAAACAAGTAAACACACCTTTTTAACTGTCTTATCAGGCTCAAGAGCGATGTCAGGAATATTGGCATCCACCATGAGGGAGAACAAGTTCAAAATGAGGTTCGAATATCTAATAACGACACACAAAGTGTAAGCTGTAAAACTTGGTTTGCATTAGGACAAATTAACCAGCTTAGATCTACAGCCTATAGTCACATGCTTATTTATCAAAGAAAAGTGGCAATTAAATAACCTGACCTATGTTTATTGTAGGGTAAAAAGTGTGTTGTGTATGTGTGATAGTAATGTTTAAAATGGCTTAGTCTGTTGTGTGGACACTGTTAAGTCTTGAGGACATAATGAGGGAAATAACAAATGTTCATGCTTAATATTTTTTTTTTACTGACAGATTGTTCCTCACCTTTTACATTATTAAAGAAAAACACAATATAAGTAACTACTGTGATTAAATATTTTTTTTCCTTTAAATCAAAACATTTTCGAAATTCGAAATGTTCATTACCCTTCTCCGTCTTTCTATTTAAAATTAAATTTGTACTCAAAATCGAAAGGCATCACCAAGGCATTGGTAAAACATATGCAGTAACATGTTCTCTCTAACCAGCACCTGAAAGCTTCAGTTGATACAATATACCAAGGGTTTACAGGGGTTGGAGATTTCTCTACTGATTAACAGGTAAGTACAATCAGGTGTGTTTGATAAGAGAAATCTCCAAGCTGTGCTGGACAGCAGCCCTCCAGATCTGAAGCTGTGCATCCCGCAATATAATATCCACATTACAACCCATAAACTATACCGAATGGCATCAACAGCTGATTACCATCATGCCTTCTGGTATAAACTAATACATTCAGCTTGGCGGTCATAGACAGGCTATCAGTGTTGCTCCACCCACTGTGCCCCAACCTAGTCCTACTTAATGGCATTCCTTCATTACCAATATCCAGCCATTATCTCAGACACTCAGATACTATAGTATAACATTAGATACATTTAATTACTATTAAATAGTACACTGTTTAAGTAGAAACACAGCCTGCAAAACATCTTGGTATACCCCTCTATCCTGAGAAAAATCACAGCAAATCTAACAGTAAAAACCTTATTGTATGTCTTACAACATGCTTACGCTGATTTCTGGACTTTCTCTGGGTATTCTTATAGCTTTTGGTTAACTGTTGTCATGCTCTGTTATTAATAGTTAGGACATTTATTTTCTTTTGCTTCCCCCTTTTTAAACCATTACTGTCTTTTCCTTTCTGTGCAGAATGTTTTTTTTAATCTCTCTTTCCATTCAATCTTTTTGTTCACGCTAAAAATTATAGTTCTAAATGTCTGAATTTCAAGCAAAAAAAGCTATGGTTAAGCTGTTGATATAGGTGTGTCTGTAGTGCATTACACTTATAAAGATCATACGTGTTCATCTTTTTTTTGTGTGTGTGTGTGTGTGTGTGTGTGTTACCTGCGCAAGTGCAAGAAGGCTGTGTAACAGTGTTTCCTAAGCTCCTGGTACTGTTCACTCTGCATGCCCCCCATGCCCTCCACCATCTCCTTACTCAGCTTCATTGGAGGAGGCAGTGGTTTGGGGTCCCGCCCCAAAATATAGCCAAAATCAATATGGAACAACTTTCCTACGGCAGAAAAGCAGGCTTCAGTCATGGCCACAGTGTGTATGCA
>JAOVVF010000042.1:5062664-5074360 GCA_028565595.1 Duopalatinus emarginatus | reverse complement strand
ATAATAATAGTAATACTACTACTACTACTACTACTACTAATAATAATAATAGTAATACTACTACTACTACTACTAATAATAATAATAATAATATTAATAATAATAGTAATACTACTACTACTACTAATAATAATAATAATAATAATATAAACATATTTTTCTTATAAGTAGTTGAATTATAATGTGAAAACTTGTTTTTTTTTTTTTTTTTTTTGTTTTGTTTGTTCATTTTACTTGCCCCTTGAGTGTAAGACAGGACACCAAATTTTAACCAATTACCAATTTTTTCCCACCATCATTTATTTATTTATCTTCAGGAACCACTTTATTCTGGTCTGAGTAAACTAATATGTTTAATGACACATTTTCAATCTTTACTTAACCAGTCATTAGAACACTGAGGCTGATGGATGATATTAAAATGCTCCCGGTGGAAAGATCTGAGTCGAAGCACTGGTCTGATTAATTTAGGAGGCGAGTTCATTTTTTTTAACCACATTGGACCGTGCACATGTTCCTGGCATTGGTGTGGAAAGTTTCAGTTGTGTTTACCCAGGCAATACAAACACTTCATGTAAATCTACTTTAATGAACATCATCATTATCATCATCATTATTATTGTCACTATTATTACTATGTGCTTTCTAGCCTTTCATTGAAGGGTAAGGACCAACGCAATAAAACCAGCAAAGAAACCCAGTGTTCTTTTATTGAAATTCACATTTATTACCAGCCTGGTTTCAGCCTCACCGGTGACCTATATGCAACTGTGGAACTTCTCTTTGTGGCTTGGCCAGCAGTTATGTCCATAATATGGTGAATGAGTCAGTCTTCATACCAGCCCAACACCTCAGTCCATTACATGCTCCACTCAGTGTTAAAAAGCTGTTTAAGAGCACACGTCCTGTTGCTCTCCCACTGTGTGCTCCACATATTCACAGCAAAAGGCTGTGTCCTTTCTCCTTTACGCAAACCCACATTCCTGGGCTTGTATGTTGAGGAAAAGTGGGTGGTCGAGCCTTCCAGCCACTGGACTAGAGACAAGAACTATAGGGTCAAGTCAAGGTGTGTGTGACCATCAGTGCGCAGTGGTTAGACATTCAGAATGCATATATTGCATATATTAAATCATTAAACCCATTGACACATTAACAATTTGTTTTGGCCCAATTTAATCCCAAATAATTTATAAATGAGGATAACTGGAGACCAGTGAAGAGTTGGTATGACCTTGAAGGAGCCTGAAAGACCTTGATAGTAACAATAAGTAGCCAAGTTGTGATGTGTGACGTTAAAATTTCCATGATAATGAATGTGGCATTGGCCATATTCTTGTGGTTAATGAACCAACCTTAGTACCAGAAGGTCCGGGGACCTTCAATCTTGTAACCAACAAGACTAGATTAAAGTGCATTTAAGCAAGGCACCTAACGCCAAACTGCTCCCCAGGTGCTATAGATAGGGGCTGCCAACCGTTCTGGGTATGTGTGCTCACCATTCACTAATGTGTGTTTACTAGGGTGTATGTTTGGGTTGCACAGCATGGATGCATCAAATGTGGCGGTCAATACCACTACACAGTAAAAAAAGAGTAGTTCACACTTTTTGCTTTATAAAACTGTTTGATTATGTTCACATGCAATTCCTGAGACTAGTTTGCCTGTCCCATTGCAGTTTGAATGCACAACTCTAAATTGAAGTATTCTCTGATGATTTGCTTTGGAGTCTTCCCATATTACATTTGATATCTGTAAGGGGTTAAGTGAAGATATTCACAATGATGTGGTCTGAAGTGAAAATAGACAGTGCCAAGCATAGAGCCTTGGGGTATATATGAGTATACATGATACAGCACGAATGCTGTGCAACAATGTAGCATCTTCCAGAGTCAAACTATATAATTACCTTGAACCAACATAGGTGGAAATGTTATGTACCATGTAGAATGTTGGAAATGACGAAGCATTTGGTTAAGGCCATGATTGTAGAAAGTTGACAGAAGAATCTGTTTGTGCCAGTGGTATAAAAAACTGAGGAGCCGCAGCCGCCGCAGAAGTCAAAAGGGCAGTCGTGAGTTTGTTGCCACATTTTAAGCCATCATTAAACTCATCCCAGCACAGATCACTGTTATTAATGTGCATAATAGTATGTTTTTACATTTCTGTTAACTCAGCTCTGCAAATATCTTTGTCCATGAATATTGGCAGCTATTAAATTTGGGGTGAAATATTTCTTAATGTCTATTCGATGTCTATGGCTGTATATCCCCTACAAACCTGTAACTGTGAATAACCTATAACTCTTGTTTACTCTTAGGGGTCTGAAGCTTTATTATTTTACTAGAAAACAACTTTTTAATATGCAGGCAAGAAGGTACTACGTGCGGTTGAGCTCCTCGTAGATGCCGATAGGCAGTGGTGAGTCACTCTGTCCGGACTGTGGCACGTGTCTCAACTATTGAGTAGCAGCACCACAAGCATGACACAACCCAGCTTTCAACACCTCTCAAACTACCGTGGAGTAACAGAGGCATGAATGCTCCAAACAGAGAGTTGTGGGACCCCAGGGCCATTTAAAAAAGCTTATTTCTCTTATTGCAAATCTGTAAAGGGGATGAGAGATGAGCTAATGTGAGGGTGAGTATGTAATGTTTGGTTCTGGCTCAAAGAGCATTACCTTCCTTGCATCCTAGGCAAGACACAGACATACGTTTAATCTTATAGATGAAACAGACATAAAAATCAGTTAAATCCGACTTGTAACTCAACATGCAAAGCTCTTTATATTGCCATACAATATATAACATAACAAAAAATTAACCTCACTTATTACCTAAAATACAAAATACTACGAACTTCACAAATTAGACACGACCATTGCTTTGAACATACGTATTCAGACATGCATGGAGACACACACCTGCAGCTGAGGTGCAATAAAAGTCTAGTACTTTCTTTATGGGTTTCCTTCTCCCAAACAACCATCGAAGCTTCAGCTGGACCAGGCTCATGTAAGCTTACAAAACAGAGACACATCCATGACATCATCAGTATGAGCTAAGCCTGGGGAAGTAGATGAGGGTCAGTGCATCCTCCGGCCATGAAATTAGCCCTGTCTGTTTGTGTGTTTGAAGACTACCTAGTAACCACTGGGCGAATTCGGTCCTCGGAGAACAGCAGCATCTGTCCACTGATGGTGTTGATGTGGAGTTGACCACCCTCAGGAGCAACATATAGAAATACTGAATCACCATGCTTTGACCAGCGACAGGTTTATAAGGTGTAACACGTCGGTAATGTTGATGTAATGGTATAAGATGTGCATAATCAGTGTAGTCAATGACCGCCACTTTTCTCTCTCTCTCCTTCTCTTGCCTTCTTTCTCACCTCTCCTTGTGTGCGCACCTCACCCTCCTTCCCTTGCTCTTTTTGTATGTCAGTATTTTGTTTTTCAAGGTCATGCCCAGTGAAGCAGAGAACATCAAATCGCTGGAGAAACAGACTGAATGGTGCCAAGCCACAGGCTTTTCCCTCTCCAAATCCCCCCCCCCCAACCAGTGGTTCCCCCTCCCACCTCTGCTGTACCTCAAGCTCATATAAGTGTGGGGGGGTATAAAGGGAGGTTCAAAAAGAGAGAGTAATTCAGACAAGTGACAGAAAGAGAAAAGATGGCAGGACAGTGGATGATGATCTTGATTGGTGTTTCACTATGGGCGACCTGCTCAGCAGCTCCAACCGAATGCCACTTCAACTCTCAAGGTGAGTTATATTTCTTATAACTATTTGTGTCTGTCTAAAAAAATTGCAAATACCTGCAGCCTTCAGAGCTTATTAATTAACACAGTGTCTTATGTATTATTGGAAGCTAAAATCTTTTCTCTCCTCTGTCCTCTTTGTCTCTACAGCTCTGTGTGAGTATGAGGGAAGGCACTACTCGTTGGGTCAGAGCTGGATGAAGCAGGGCTGCATTCAGTGCACCTGTCTGCACCCTTTAGGGGTGGGCTGCTGTGAAACGTCAGTAATCCTTTTCTGTCTTAAAGAAATTCCAGTCTAAAACTAAGCGGCATTATTTCTCTCTCATTTCCTTTATATCTGCAACTCTCAACTTTTTCATCCTCAGCGTCCAGCAGCCAGTGGACTTCCCACCTTGGTGCCAAGTGCGAGTTGACTCCTTAACCTGCAAGGTGAGCCTGGTGCTGACCTCTGACCCACGTCTGCCCTGCATTCCAGGAGAGGAAAACAGTGTGGACCCCAGTCATGGAGAATTGAACCTGAAGCTAGCAGGTTAACAAGACAGCAAAGCAGCTGAATCATCTGCCAAACCTGCACCATGCCTGTCTGCCTGAGCTGTCATCGTGCTTCACCTGTACGATCTTTAATAATGATACAATAACTAATCTTTTCCTTTTTTAGCACCCTGAAAATCAGGCAAAGTAATCGGTCATGTGCAGCTCTTGTCTAGGGGTAATAACTGCAAATGATTGCTATTCTAAGTACAAGCGAGTTATCTATAGTATGCACTATAAAGTTGAAACAAAAATACTAATTCCCAATCAGCATGTATAACCTCAAAATACTTCTTAAAGGATGTACTTTTTTTGGAGTGGTACTTCCTCATCCTTCCTTATAGTGATGTAAATCATACTTATCTACTCGAATAGCATGGTCATTATACTTTTATAGTACCTAATGCACTATTGTAAATATCCAGCTTTGCACCTTCCCTTATATATGTATTACAGTTTTGGTATGTGTACCATTTAATATTTACCCAAATAAAATATATTAAAGTAATCCTTTGTGTGTTATTTGTGGTGGGGACAATAACAAAATATTTTTTTGTACGACGCTTTTTTTATTTGCCAAGAGGTCAATAATCAGTTAATAACTGTAATGGAGAATCAGCCAGCTTGTGACACGCAGAAAAAAAATACACTGAACAGAAAAGCGTTCGGAAAAAATAAAATAAAATAGGGCAACTCTTTAGTAGCGAGTTCATGTAAAATCATATACATTAACACACCAGCAATACAGGAATACAGTAAATATCAAAAAAGGTCCCATGTTAATGCTTGAAATGTTAAAGTCAGTTATACACACACACACACAAGATAAAAACAAATAAAAGACCAGAAACATGCTGCTGCTGGTTTTTTGATCTGGAAATCCAAATAAAGTAAAATCAGAACATGATCTAGTGTGCCTGCACACACGTGTTTTTGTTATACTATCTTTGTCAGGACGTTCCACTGACATAATTAGTAATACTGTTAATTAACACTGTCGCTAAAGCTAAGCCGAACCCCTGTAACCAAAAGCAAACCTTTGGGCTCTTAGCTTTTGGACTAAATTGTTGCTGAAAATGTTTTTGGTCCTGACAGCATGAATGTGTTTTCTGACATTTGTCCTGACATTTTATGAAAACAATGGAAGCGTGCACAAACACACACACACACACACACACACACACACACACACACACACTTAGATATTGATACTATTTGTCCCTGTGAACTGTGAAACATATGACGCCAGTGCCGGATTGGTGGGAAGCACTCTGACAGGCAGGTCCCAACTGAAGGTGTCCACGTCCACCTGCTCCGCCCCAGTCCATACTGTGACTTCTGATTGGTTCTGAAGAACAGTAGGTAGCTCCACTGGCTCTCTTGCTGTGACAAATTCGAAGTGTAGACGCCATCTTAGGGTTACTAAAGGAAGAGAAAATGTACAGGCACATCAGGAAACAGTCATTTAACAGCAGTAAATATCAGGTAATCTGCATGTATTCATCACAATATTACAGGAGAAATTTAATCCTGGATGCCTTTTTATATTGCAAATGTATAAAAAAAAAAAGTTTAACCAAGTGGGTACTAATATACACTTTTGTCAGTAAACAAAAGGAGATCTAACCGATGTCAGTGCTGAAACCAGGTGTAACGTTGAGAGGAACAGGCAGGGAGAAGTGGCTGGAGGCCGTGTGGAGGCAGGACTCCAGATGCCGCCCATGACTAGTGACACTGACTCCCTGAGCTGGTCGCCTCTGATACTGCTCATGGACCTCCTCCTCACTCTGCAGACTCACTGAATACTGAAAACACAAAATACATGTAAACAAAGGGGAGATTTAAACACCTACCTACCTACTAATGTATCTATCTATCTATCTATACACATTAGTATACATGACTTAATGTCAGGTTATATGTGTAGTTTGATTCTGCTTGACAAATGAGGACACATTTGACTAGAAGAATGAGCTACTTTAACAAACAAGAGTGTACAAAACTTTTATATGAGGGTGTATTTGAGCTGGATTAGTGCTAGCAGAGGAGGATTGGTAATGACATTCTCTAAGGACTTAACTATCTGATTCTGGCACTATCAAGTATTTGTGTGATCTGTGTAGCTAGAATTGACATGTCATCATGGCAATATTACTCACTAAAATAATGAGTCTGTTACAAGGTTTAATTATTACTGCTCAATTAATGATTATAAATAAATATTATTATTTATAATAATAATCATTCACCAACCTTTTTGAGAAAAAAAATTTCTATTACTTGCACAAACATTCTGACATTCAATAATAATAATATTATAATAATAAAATAATAATTTTCATATTGGTATTTGTGGGTTACAAAAACGTTATGATTCTAAAGTAGGACCTTTCTCCAGAAAAAAAAAAGATATTGGTGAATGAAAATGATCTTGTCAGGAATTGCACTGCCCCATGACTCTGGGACAGAAGACCTGCAGGGTATTTAGTCATGTTCATCAATTCAAATTCAAATTCAGCTAATCCAGTACTAGTAAAGTAATACACAGACTACTCTCAATCACAGTTACACTTTATGTATCTGTCTGCGGTTTTAATGCAAGAGTTATGTAGAAACTCTGGCCTATTCATTCTGGTAGACAGAAATATTTAGTTTTCATTCTGATGTGTATAAAATTGATCTCTCACTGGATCCTGCGATTGCTATCCTAGGTTGGTCACAAAACATAGAGGACCCAGGTCATCCAGCATGGGCTGACAATAACTGAAAACACCATTCTGAATCTGGCTAAATGAGCTTTCTAGTAAATTGCATATGGAGAGGATCTGATATGAGCATGCTGCAAGATTGGAAGATAGATACCAAACCTGTGAATGTTGATAAAATGTATAAATGGGGTGCTGGGGTGGGTGGAAGTGGACATAGTTGTTGTAGTCATTGTCTGTTTGTCTGATATGTTGTTAAAATTGTAAATTTGAAATAAAATCCAATACCCCATGCAAATATAGTCTGATTGAATAGTCATTTTGTCATTATTTGTATGTTTTTTTTAAATAATTGATTTAATCTCTTTGATAACTCGTAATTACTTCATACCTCATTCTTTCTAAACACAGGACATGAGCACAGCTGGTAACAGGGCTTTGAACAAAGAAGCAGCAGGTACAAAGGAATAAAGGTTTTCTGTATGATCTGTACCTGTAGACATGGAATATCTCCCTCTGAAAAGGTGAATGTGCCAATGATGTCCTCTCCTAGTCTGTAAACGGTCTTAAAGATACAGAATTTGGCCACCTTCCCTCGCATGTTAGTGATATTAAAGAGATCTGTAGAGGAGTGTTAAGAAAGTCAATGAGTGCTTTGCTAGAGTAAAAAAAAAACATAAATGTAACAGTGACATGGAAAGATCAGTGACTGACGTGGACAGCGGCGTGAGGTAGTGATCATCAGCATGTCTAGTGCTCGCTCCAGTGGTCTCGTGTCTCTTCTTCCTCCCTCCTCTTCTTCCAGGAAGGGGTTTGTTGGGGACACTTCCTCATCCTGTAGGAAAGGGGGCTCGGGCATGCCTAAAACACCCATCCACATTTTTTTTTTACAACAAATCATATTGTGCATTGAATGTTTAGCACTGCAAAATGGCTGGCAGGGTTCCAACTAGATCATTTTGCAGTACTTTTCCAGGACATTATTAGTAATGAACTGATGATCTATATGGTATGAGAGACTGTAAAGGTATATTAAGTGATTTTGGCTCTACAGAGACATAATTAAGCTTTATTATACTCCTCAATGTATTTTTTTGAGAGGCATTGCCGGAGGTTTTATTCTTGAGTACAATACTCTATTACCTCAGACTAGAACAAAATACTGACGAAAAACTTCAAGATATGCATGTTGATCTCTTCTACAATTTTTATGAATATAAAACCTACCATGCAGTACAAGCACTCTGAAGGGGACACGCAGCAGCTTGATTGGAGAGTTGACCCTCTGACAACCAATTGTCAGCTTGTATACATATTTCACCGCCTGACCACGGAAACTAGGAGGGCCATCCATGGGGACGAGCTCACTGTAAGTGTCTGTACCCAAGTGGAGCGTAAACAGACAGGTTAAGAGAGGGGGGAAAAAAAAACCATAATTGATTTTATACTGTCTATTTCCACAAATAGTAAGGGTTGTATAACATATGTTGAAATGTTTCCTATACATTTGTAAAATAAAATTTGTAAATATTTGACTACATCTGAAAGCAGATTAAATCAGCTGCCTACAGGTTTTGCTCTCTCCAGGGTCTAACCGCAGGTCACAGAACAGGATCTTGGGTGGAGTGTCCAGCATGCACTGGCCTCGTTCTCCTAGTGAAGCAGAGAAAAAAACATTATTGCTCAAACAACCCAAGGACTGTGAAACACAGTGGAATATACTCAAAGCGGACTGTGTCACAGACTGAATTCTGAGTCACAATAATGGGATCAGAATAATCAGAGAAATTATAGAGCTTGATTATTAAAGTAAATCTAAAATGTCTGGGAACTCTTCCATGAAACAAAAGGAAGACTGTTTTTTTACACCAGACAGGAAAGTATGCTGGATCAAATACAATCCTCATCACATGAACCCGATACAAGAATTAAGACTTTTAAGTGAGCCTAATTAAACACTACACGTAGCCAAGTTATTTCCACCTCAATCCCAAATATTTGTTAGGTAAGTGTTCTAAACTATTTTCCATAACTTAGTCCTGTCTTTAAGTTAACAATATAACAAACAAAAGCAGCTTCTCTTGTTGGGAACCACAAAATCTGACATTGGAGACTCCTTCCATAAATATAATAAATAAGCCACTTCACAGTTACAACAGGTACACATCTTCCTTTGTAGACTAAAAACACCTAGTCTAAAGCCATTTTTTAGGCTTAGATTATATGAAGAACCACACTAAAGAATCAATTACATGTTAAGCACATTAATTAAGCAATAATACACTCGAGGTTCGTGCTGTATCGTGAGATATTGGCACTGGAGTGCTGTGCTCGTAGGCACAAGGCCACAGACCGAGTACCATAGATTAGTACGCCAGTGTCAATATCTGACGATATAGTACAAACCTTGAGTGTATTATTGCAATTATACCACAGTTCCGTTATCAGTGTTTATTCATAGATTTTAGGATAAAGAGGATGGAAAAATATGACGGCCCGATGCTAAAACATCTAGTGTTATATATCTAAATGGCCGCTGCTGAAACATCAGACTATAACAGTCAAGGAGCATCATTAACTACACAATAATAATTATACAAATAGTAAACACAAATACATCCATTCATAATATAGGATTTATAAACCTATTTTGGCAGATGTTGCTGGTTTGTTTATGGCTGCGGTGTTTGGCTTGTAAATGCTGGCGTCGTTGCCAGGGTTATTGTGTAGCCATTATCGTGTAAAAATGGCACTCATGGAACGTCTCTCGGCCAATCACAGGGTTGGAACTAACTGTGGTATAATATAAAATTTGATTGAAATGACAGTTGGTGCTATTGTAAAAGCCACAAAAATCACAACAAAACCTTCTGACCAATTAGATGAGAATTATATGCTGTGTTCTAAAGCCAATAATGAATACATATTAGATTCTGACTGTCAGAAACAGTTCCTACAGTCTGAATTATTGTGCACATTTTGATCTTGAACTAAAACACCATTTTGCTGAAGCAGTTTTTGTGTTGATATAATAGTGTTCAGTAAAGTAGTAGACTATAAATTTATATTCATACAGACACCATACTCTCAGATATACTGGAGCACATGCTGTAGGTCTACACAAACAGCTTCCCATAAATGTTATTCAGTGTTACAGTGCATACGTTTGTCTTATCCTTAGCCCTGAAGAACTCGGAGTAGAAGTCGTTTGAGTTTGGGGTGGGTCTCACCTCTGCTGGGGATAAGCACAGTGTCATTCTCTGCCTGCACATCTTGCTTGGTGCCCTGAGTGGGCAGAGCCACACGGCTTTCACTGGCATGGAACTGGCAGTGGATCTGAGCACTAGCCCATGCAAGCATCTCACTAAAGATAAAGACATGAAGGGGAAATTATGTATAGTACAGTGCAAAAACAGACGATGAGAAGTTTTCATTGGTATAGAAGATTTTGGTGTAAGGTAGACAAGAGGTAGAGTTGATGTATGATAAAGGATAACATCCTGACTATAAAACATGCTGCTTCAAAATAATATAAGCTAACATTACAACAGCATAAGAAGGGATTACAAATGTCCAACTTTCTAGTATATCATACTTGTGTCCAGAAGACACAGAAAATCACAATAGTTGTTATTTTGCAATAACACATTTTGCTGCCCACAACACCCATTTTAAATTTGAATTGGGATTTTATGATCTGAAATCTTCATTTGGGGAACAACACTAAGATTCTGAATAAGGGTCACTAAAAATTATGAACACCCTCACATGAACAGACTAACCCCCTGCAGGCTAACATGTGTGACAGCAACATGCCTTATGAATCTGTGTTCATGTGCATTGCCTAAAATATGTGACAGTACGTATAAAAAGACACGGAAGTGCCAGAAAAACTGTTACACTGATCTGATACTTGATACTAATCTGATACTGATACTAATTTGGCTTCTCTAGTCATGTGTGGCCATACATCTTGCTGCTGTAAGAGACGAAGCCCATCAGAACAAATACAGGTCATGAACAGGTGTGACTTGTCACACAGTGTTGAGCTGTCCGAAACATTTGCAGATGTATCAGGGCCCCATGCAATGCTAGCTAAACAAACCCTATCCCATTCCACATTTAGTCTAGCCCTGGCCTTGGTTTTTGGAGTGTGGCTGTGGGGATTAGCTGGTTTTGTGCACAGGTGCATTGTCAAGCTGGAAGATTTTTGGGTCCACCAATGAGGGGGAATTGTAATGCTGCCCTTGCTGAATACAAATGTAATAGAAAAATGGGCAACTATGTCATGAGGCATTGCATTCTGGGTAGTAGTTGCCATATTTTGGAATACGTATTTTAAAACACATTAGGACCAGGTGAATATCGAGTGAAAAACTGTGCCAGAAAAAGAAAAGGAGCACTTTGCTGAGGAAATGAACAAGCTACACATGTCTCATATATATGAATTATATTTTGTTATATTATATTTACTATCCTGAAAAAAAACCCTCAAGCCTAGAGTAGCAGAACAATTCAGGCACAATAAACCGAGTTGAATCCAAAAGCAACTAAGGATCAGATCCAGTGTCTCCTTATCTTATATACATTTATGTCTCACTTTTACTCAGAGAAAGGCCAACATTAAGTGAAAGTGAACTATTTGCCTACTGTGCTTGCACACAGAAGGAATGTGACCTCCGCATTTAACCCATCCGTGCAGTGA
>JAOVVF010000042.1:5029835-5044058 GCA_028565595.1 Duopalatinus emarginatus | reverse complement strand
ATGTTGGAGCAAGAAAATGGCTTACAAAGTAAGTGTTAGAGTCAGGAAAAGCTCTTTTGCGTACGTCTCTGTGGCGCTATCGGTTAGCGCGTTCGGCTGTTAACCGAAAGGTTGGTGGTTCGAGCCCACCCAGGGGCGTGGTGGAATACTGCGGGCCAGCTGTACGCAACTTCCCAGGTCTGAGTTGGATGTATAAGTAGAGATGTGAAGGCATGAAGGTTTGTATAAGATTAGATCCCATCTTTTGAACTTTTACTTTGAAAAAGAGTAAAATTGCAACCACACAAGTGTTGCTTAACTGGATATTGGAGCAGGAAAATGGCCTACATAGTAAGTGTGAGAGTTGGGCCAAACGCGCGTGCAAGTGTCTCTGTGGCGTAATCGGTTAGCGCGTTCGGCTGTTAACCGAAAGGTTGGTGGTTCGAGCCCACCCAGGGACGTGGTGGAATACTGCGGGCCAGCTGTACGCATCTTCCCAGGCCTGATGTTTGCCTGAACATGCAGGTGTGTCTCTCTGTGATGCAGTTGATGAGCATGTTCGGCTGCTAACCGCGTTAGCACAGGCTTGAGTTGGGTGCAAAGGAAGAAAAATAAAAAAAGGAAGTAAATAAGCAAGAGTCAGTCCGAAACCCTGGGCATATCTCTCTGTGGCTCAGGCGTTTGTCTGTTGACTGATAATTTGGTGCTTTGAGCCAGGCCTTAGCACAGGCTTGAGTTGGATGTATAAGTAGAGATGTGAAGGCATGAAGGTTTGTATAAGATTAGATCCCATCTTTTGAACTTCTACTTTGAAAAAGAGTAAAATTGAAACCACACAAGTGTTGCTTAACTGGACATTGGAGCAGAAAAATGGCCTACATAGTAAGTGTGAGAGTTGGGCCAAGTGCGCAGTCAAGAGCCCCCTCATGGACATGGAGGCTTTTGGTTGACCAGCCAGCAGCTCTTAGCAAGCCATCGCACAGGCCTAAGTTGGGTGTATAAGTCAAGGTGTATAGGCATGAATGTTTGTATGAGATCACATCATATCTTCTGGTCTATTTCTTTGAAAAAGAACAAAAATCAAACCACAGAAGTCTTGCTTAACCCGATTTTGGAACAAGCAAATGGCCTACAAAGTAAGTGTGAGAGTCAGGCCAAACCTCTGCGAATTTGTTTATGTGGCACAATCGGCTAGCATGTTTGGCTAGTAACCCAAAGGTTGGTGGTTCAAGCCCACCCAGGGATGTGGTGAATTAATGCAGATTAAAAATACTTGCCTGAGTTTGGGCTGTATACAGAGGTGGGTAGGTGTAAGATCAGAATCCTCTATTTGAACTACTACTTTATATTTGCCATTTGAACCGATGAGCGCTTTCAACTGTTAACCGCCTTTGTACAGCCCTGATGTTCTATGTATAGGTAGAGGTTTGTTGGCATGATCATTTGTATAAGCAAGAAACTGTCCTATAGAGTAAGTGTCAGCGACAGGCCATATACATATGCCATGGGCATTCGTTAGAAGCATTTCTGGCTGCTAACCAAAAGTTTGGTGGTTTGAGCCCACCCAGGGACATGGTGGATTTCCATTGACCAGCCCTGAGCACATTCCATGGCTTAGCTCAGGCCTGTGCTGGTTGTATATGTAGAGGTATGTAGAAATGAATGTTTATATGAGATCAAACCACACAAGTCATGCTTAACCCCCTGTTGGAACAAGAAACTGGCCTACAAGTGTGCGACACAGGCATAACCCTTGGGCATATGTCCCAGTGGCACAATTGGCTGTTAACCGAAAGGTTGGTGGTTAACCAAAAGGTTGGCTTTCGCTGGACGAGCCAGAATCCCTTAACAAGCTTTAGCACAGGCCTGAGTTGCATGTATGTGTAAGCATGGAAAAAAGGTAAGGAGTTATTCTGGGGTTTAATATTTCAAAGCTGACTGTGATGTCAGTGAAATTAAAAGTGAAATTAACTTTAAGGATTGATATTAATTATTATACTCTAAATAGTAATTAAATGAATAATCATAATATGTACCTCAACCACCAACCTGATATCTTGATAGAATCTAAAACATAAAGGAATCAAATAGTTATTAATCTAATAGCGCCCTAATAATCAATACTTACCTGAATACTAAGTCATCAAAACCTGAAACCAAATAACACAATTATTAGCATTAACCAGCAACACTTTCAAAAATGAAACTAAAGATCCCTTTACTTGAAATTCCGATTCCTAAACTGAATTGGTTATTAATTTAATTATTTTGTTCATTCTTCAGAAATATTTTATCGAGATATTTATTTAAGTGTAAGCGTCAGGCCAGGTCTCTGTGATGCAATTGGTTAGTACTTTCAACCATTAACTGAAGGTTGGTGGTTTGAGCCCACCCAGGGATAAGGAGGTTTTTGGTGGACCAGCCACAAGCCTGAGTTGTGTGTATAAGTAAAAAAAATAAGTGAAAAAAAACCACACAAGTCATTGCTGTTGGAGTGAGAAACTGGCCTACAAAATAAGTGTGAGAGTCAGGCTAAATCTGTGCGCTGTCTATAGAAGACGGAACATTCAAACTCGGACTAAGCACATGAATGGGTTGGGTGTATAGTATAAGCACATAATAGGTGAGTTCCATTCAAAAGACAGCTGCATAGTCAGTCATTGCCTACAAAGTCAGCTCTTTTATTCGGCAGCATTCGAGGCAGCACATTTGGTACAGGTTTTATAGTCAGAATAAAGCTGTATACACCCAATTCCTACAGAAACAATGAAGTTTCCACAATTAACCCTGAAAAGTACATTCACATGCAATCAGTTCATATACAGTTATGTTTAAAATTATTCAACCCCACTGCAATAAAGTGTTTTAGAAGAAGGACTGAAAGAGTGGCCGACTTAAATCCCATCCCTGGTGGAACTTGAAAAAGGCAGTTGAACCAGGCAACCTCAAGAATGTTTATGAACTGTTGGCCTTTGCCCATGAGGAATGATGGCTCGGTTAATAACAGCTCTTCATGGAGTACACCATAATAATTTATATTACAGTTGCACATTAATAACTCAACTACAAGTTACAGTGATGTATAAGTTAGTCATTTGAAGGTATTCTTAACATTTTTTACCTGGGTGACTACATTAGCTAGCTATAGCTAACACCGCCAGTGTGCTAAGCAGTCGGTTAGGTCTTACTTAATAAATAAATAAATGTATATAGTAATGTAAATGAAAATATATAGTGAAGAGAAATGATAAAAATAACTTACATTGGTACACAAACTCCTTTACTGAGGGGAGTTCATACACGTTTTTAAAACTAAGCACTGGAACTCTGAGCTGGTGAACTGCATGATGGTATTGCTTTTAGAGAAAAGGAAACCACAATGCCTTTAGAATTCTACCAAAATAAGGACGCTGCCCAGTAAGGCACCTTATGCTGCCTTCAGAATAGGACAGTCCTTTTCCTAGTATCACACATATGCTGTATAAGAATGCTGCTTACTTAGGCAGCTGCCTTTCTAATGGAACACAGCAGATATCTGAAATCTGTAATACTCCAATACTAAAAAATTAAAGAAAGGTTTTGAAAACACATAAGATCTCAATAGGGGGAAAAATCATGCAGAATATCTTTCCAGATATGGACTAGGTAATGTGCTGGGAACGAAAGAGTGCCATGTCATTTAATGGAAATAAAAATTGTCACCCTACAAAGGGTTAAATTCAAAGACAACCAAAAAAATTAAAAATGATACAGCAGTCCATTTACCTGAAATTCCTCGACTCAGAATGATACTTGGTAGTTTGTAAAGCCTCCTTGTAAGGTTGTATGTATGCCTGACAATGTCAGGGCATGGTCATAATGAGACAACAGATGGTGTCCTGGGTGATCTCTTCCCAGATCTGGACCAGGGCATCACTGAGCTTCTGCCAATACTGGTATTCTGTGGCAAATTCAAGCTCTACAGTGCTGGGCAGTTAGGCCCTCAGGCCACCCTCATGAAGCCTGTTTCTGATTATGCGGTCAGATATGTTCACACCAGTGGCCTGCTGGAGTTCATTTTGTAGTGCTCTGGCAGTGCTCATCCTGTTACTCCTTGCACAAAGGAGCAGATATCGGTCTTGCTGAGGGGTTTTAGAACATTCTATGCCCTTGTCCAGCTCTCCTAGAGTAACTGCTTGTCTCCTGGAATCTCCTCCATACCCTTAAGACTGTTCTGTACATGTACTGTAGTGACGCTGACCATAGCCAACTCCAAACCTAGTGAACAATCAGTCAGAAAAGACAAGAAGGGACAAAATTTCCTTTGCTTCTAGAACAGCTGTTGTTAATTTTATTAACAACAAAACAGCTGAAACTGATTAACAACCCCAATGCTGCTTAACTGACCAGATCAATATTCCAGAGGTGATGTATAAAATAAGGGCTGATCCACAATGGGTAATTTTTGAAAATGTGCAACTTTAAAATGTTTATGTAGATAATTGAATGTGATAAAAAAACTGTAACGTTCCTGGAGATATTAATCGTGAATTAGGGTCTAATTACCTTCCAGAAAGCATGTAATCTTCAGAGCACAAGTTGATATAGCAACTGACACTGACTATCTTTAATATTGGTTTTTGGGATGGAATGACCCCCTTCCCACCACTCAGGTCTATGTGGTGCAGTCAGTTAGTGTGTTTGGCTGTTTGCCTGAGCAGACAGGTGAGCTGGGTAGGTGTACATGGAGAGGTGTACAAGAGTCATCATGGAATTACTCAAACCATCATGAATTAAACATATGACAGAAAATGAATTTAACCAGAATTTTGAAACACTCCGTCCCTTCCTCTTCTCTTGATATATCAAAAAACATTAGGATATACTTACTCTAGTTAAGAACATAATAATAATAATAAAACATTCAAGCAATAAACAGCACTGTAACCATGGTAACGAAATTAAATCAATAAAAAAAGAAACATGTTGATGTAACTACATAGACATGTCGGTGTGCTATGTAAATACTGTAAATCATGCACTAGTTCTCAGAAATATCAGGTTTAAAAATCGTCCGCTAAGGACATCTGAGTATTGTCATAAGGCTACCTGACCACCAACCTCTCTCCCTACATGGCTTTACCCACCCAGGAAATGACGTACCACGACTTTCTTTGCTCACATTGGCTCTCGTCTCTCTTTTACTTCACATTGGATCGCACTTAGCCAATCAGCATGCGGAAGGCGGGATACATAGTCGCATTACCGATAGCGAAAATGTAACATTTTCTTCAACGCCCTGGCAGTCGGGTGGAGTGTGTGTATTGGTATTCAACGCTGGTGGTTGTTTCTATTTGTAGACATCACGACTGAAGATTGTTGATCGTTAGAAAATAAACTCGAGGGCCAAATCCTTGCAACTTGTTGCAGATAGCTTACAGATGTTACTGTAGCATACGGTTATTCATTGGGTGAGAATTTTCATACAGCAGTATCGACCCAAACACAGGTCAGTAATTTGGAGCATTGAGCATGGTGTGTAGTATATTAATAAACCAGTTAACAATCATATGGAGATATTGATCACTGTGTAATATGTAACCACGCAGACATTCTTCCAGCAGGTTCTTGTTGGTATCAGCAGGTGCAACCGTTAAGCCTTTTTTTTTTTAGAGCTCCAACACGTAGGATGTTGTTTATTATTTTTCTTTTGATGTGTGTGTGCGAGAGAGAGCGTGCGTGCGCGCGCACCGCACCGTTTAATGTGTACGTGCCGCATTTACAAGAACGTGTGTGCTTAATTTAAGTCCAAAGTTACGTTTCTTACTCTATTAAGGTTGTGCATTACTCTAAAGTTTGTCAGAGTTTTGGACAAAAACAGGTGAGAAATCCAAATGTGAACAGTAATATGAACACCACCCATGTCCGTTGAAAAAAACCACGACTTCCTTCCTTAAACTTCTTGTCAAGGCCTCGACTGTTGTTAGGAACCTCCTAAAATTCTGTATAGCCTTTATAAAAACCGGTTTAACAGACTTATTCTCTTATTCTGGCATCAATCTAACTTGGTAGTCTGCCTGAAGTGGGTTTGCACTTGCCCTTTAGTGTTGACAGCCAGTTCTACTAGATACTGAACATTAGTAGTAAGCACAACTCAGAGTGGGTACATGCATGATCATGATCTGTCTCATAACATGTTTTGGTGATTTAAATTAAAGGTCAACCATGATTTCAGCATTTCCGGACAGTTTGTTGGAAGAAGTTGTTTTGCACTTTTCTGTAGTCTGTATTTTATTGCAGTCGGCGGTTTCTCTTACTTGGTCTTCTGGTAGTTTTGCATTAACATCTGGCTAAAGTAAAAGATTATCATAAAGCTCAAAACCCTTTTAACGAATAAGAAAATTCATTGACCTGCCCACAATATAGGGTAGCTGATAAGACAGCATTACTGTAAATATATTTGGGAGCAGCTTTCGCCTTGTAGTTAAGGAAAGGTCCCAGGCTCATCCGTGCAACTGACAAGACTTGACTGATGTGCCCTTGAGCATGATACCTAACTCCCAACTGCTCCCCAGACGATGTGAGTAGGGGCTACCCACAGATCTGGACATGTATGCTCACTGCCACCTGTGTGTTTCACTGCCACCTGTGTTTTACTGCACGAATAGGTCAGACAGGGAGGTCAATTCCACTATGCAGTGGTCAAAAGAGTAGCTTACTTTCACTGTATATGAAGCTCCCTTTTCTCTTTTCTAATCGAAGACCAGTCACATTAACTGTAACTGTAAAATATATAATTTTGTAGTTTATTTGGATGTATCCAAATAAAGTATCCAGGGCAGCTTACACAAGTACTGTGACCCTGTCAATGACAGACCCTCACGTATGCAGACTGTTTTAGAAGGTAGTGGAATGCAAATGACAACTAAAGTCTGTCATTGGTAAACACGCTCAGTAGAGTAGGGAATACTCGAGAACTCTAGGGCCCCTTACTGGTTTCTTCTTTTCCTCCTGATTCTCCCTTTTTGGTTTTGCTTTCAGGGTTATTGTTAGGACTTCATCATGAGGCTGTGAATGATTCTGTCTCTTAATAAACACAAACATGGCAACTGCCAAAAAAGGTGAGTGTGTTATACTTTTTCCTCCATTTTCCTCTGTGTCTGTCTGTCTGTCTGTCTGTCTGTCTGTCTGTCTGTCTGTCTGTCGGTCGCTTGCTCGCTCTTGCTCAAGGCCATTTACAATTTCTATAGGATTTCTATAGGAACAGAATCCAACATAAAAATTGTGAACAATCAATTCACGAAAAAAAAAAAAGTTAAAACGAACTTGTTGTTGTTGTTACCGTAAACATTATGTACAATTGTACATTGAATTTTTTCTCTTGCTAATGGTTTAGTTATTTAGAGACCGTAATCTGGCCTTGGGTGGGCATGTAATTGAACGTGTGTATCAAATTGGATGGAGCGACATCTAACTCCGATTCAACAGACAACGCAAAACAGCTAAAGATTTTGCCTTGTTTATTGTCCTTGTCACGTTTAACTGAGGATATGTAGGTCGGGATGTTTCTGCAAGATTGTACTTGACACAAGTTACCCTGTTTGTATTTTTAACAAACCTACACCAGAACAAAGACACATTTTAAACCCTTTTGTGTATTACTCTAAATAGCCTTTATGTATCTACAATAGTATCCATAATTTGGTATTTACTTAAATATGTGAATTTATTTGCCTTTTAATATTCAGTGGGTCTGCTTATGTGATGACTTTTAAAGAGAGAGACTTTTTAAAGAGACTATTAAATTCAAGTATTAAGTACAGCCACATTGTCAGCTTCTTTTAAATTCCCTTTTTTTTGTGTGTGTTAAACATCTTATGTTGAGGTTTCCAAGTAATCTTTATAAGTAGAAATAGCAGAGAATGAGATACAGTCCTAGCTGGATTGTTGTATGGAATTTAACAATGTATATAATGTATCTTGAACTGTGGTGATATTTTACATTTGTAATATTCTGATATCATGCTTCCTAGATCTTACAGGTAGAAAATAAAAATAGCTTTTATTTTGGGGTGGGCAAAAGATGTAAATGTAAATAGCAAACAGTAAGTCACAGTCATGCAGTGCAGAGAAAAATTATTTTTTTCTAGCCTGCAATCTGGGAATTGAGACTGAAAATTGTCCTCATTGGCTGGCATTTGTGTCCAAACTGAGACACAAATTAGTCTTAGCGTGCACATTTACAAATGATTAATAAACAGAAATAATAAATAAGTGTCCGTCTGGGTCTTTATAATGAGACTTATGTCTGCTTGCAGCCTGTGTTCTAAAGAGGCTTGGGAAGAAAAGTGAGAATTCCTGTGTATATGTGATCTGATTTTGTGTTAATGAATTCATTCGTTATTGCAGCTTCTTCCAAGGCGCAGGGCATTCGCTTTGTTGAGGCAAATGCTGCTTCAGCTGCTCACTCCCATGTCCACTTTGATGAGAAACTGCACGACTCTGTTGTCATGGTGATTCCCGAGTCTGATGGGAGCTTCTTGGTTAAGGTGAGTTTTGGGTCAGTGGTTCCTTTTTACATACTTACATACATACACCCACATAAACCAACAAATGCACATGCTATATCTATTCATACACATATACAGTATTGACGTTTATGAATAGATAATTAAATATATGAATACATGCATACATAAATACTTACATACATCACAACACCACTTTCTGTATCTATTCTCTATCTATTTATTGTTTCAAATATCAGTATTGTATAAGTATTAGTATTTTAACCTATGGTGGCCTACACTAAAGGGGTTTTTTACAAGTAACCCTACAACTATACCCCCAGAAACTCTGGACAATGCTGGGAAGGAATTTGTAGCATTCATGTTATAGAACACTTGTAATAATACATGTATGTAAACTAAAAGGGATTATCAGTCAGTGTTGTAATGTCAAAGTTGAAAAAGCGCTCAGCCACTGCTCTGAAGTCATAGATATAAATTATACGGAATCATTTTTTAAGTGCACCACTTGGGCTGTCAGTGTAATTTAAATAGGGAAAGGATGTTGAGAGTCATAGTGGACATGTGATTTAAATTTCGCCGTTTCATTTTTTAATAAAACAGAACCCTTCTATTATCTTTTGGCTTATATATTTGTCCTGGATGTCAAATTCTGTCTTTCTTTGAGGGTGTTCAGTGATATCACACCTCTCCACAATGAGTGCTTTGTGTTTTTTGGGAAATGACAGTTTCTTCAGATGAGCTCCAAACTTGAATTGTGTTTTGTTCAGAGAGAATAATAGCTTTCAGTTAATAGAATTCGGCCTTCATTTTTTCAGTTATGCACAGACAACACTTTGTCCTGTCATTACCACATCCCACTTCATATTACACGCACATAACAACACTCTCATACAGTTCTGTTTTTTGTGGCAGTCACAGTGGCACTATGTATTTTTAGCTGCTTGGCATAATACCCTAATTATGCCGCCACTGTGGCACCACTGCTATATAATAATATTAAAACTGCCCTGATATCTTTCTGTCTGTTAGTGATTCTGTGCCCCTATTTCTTCTCTTAAGGTGGGCTTCTTAAAGACTCAGCACAAGTATGAAATTGTCTTCACGTTGCCAGAGGTCTCAGGGGTTGGGAAAGATGTGTGTCCAGCTCCTGTCCCGAACCCATACCTTCAGATTAAAGATCTTACTGCAGCCCCTAGTGGTATGCACCCATCCCCTCTTTAAGTTAGTTATTTATTTATTTATTTATTTATTTATTTTTTAACATGATGACATGTAATAAACCACTGTTTAATGGGGACGAAAGTCTTAGAGAATTACTAATTGAGCTGGCAAGCTCAAGCATTTTCCAATATTGTGTGTTAGGGCTGTGCGTTATGACGGTATATATATCCTGTGACGATAGAAAAATGTCTTGTCATTTAATATTACACTCAGTTGTCTGTTTTGTTGTGACGCAGAATGCACCTTTTACTGCAGTTGTTTACTTGTTTGGAGGACACGTTAAGCTGGTGCACACAGTTATGAATGGACATATATCGGGATGTGAAATTTTGGTCATATCGCACAGCCCTATTTTGTGTTGCACTGTGCCTGGCTGCGTGTATATATTGTTTATATACATGATGCAAAAAGTACACTGTAAGAAAACAGGATTGTAGAGGACATGAATTACTTCTTCATTAACCATTAACTCTCCCCTGTTTCTTTGTAGGAGGTTTAAAGGTGACTTGTGAATATGTGGCCCATAAGGAAGGAGTGCTCTGTGAGGAGATGCTTATAGTCAGCGAGAGCAAAGAGGATGTGTGCCTGAAGGTGAAAGTTCATGCACGTGTTCTGGGTGAGTTATCATCTAACAGATCACAGCCAGCCTCCGCAGCAACACTTATTTTTTCTAAATATCATGTATATAATGTGTTTAATATGTTTTAAATGTTGATCAATGAACTATAAAGCAACCACATATCAGTTATTCTCCACTGGTATCAAATGACATGTAACAAAGAAATAAGTCAGTTGGAAGACATGTTGACTATTTCTGTAATTGGGTATTAGATTTTAATATAAGGTAGGTTAATTATAGTTGTTGCTTTGTTTGAAGATTGGTAAATGTTAAATAATATGCATATTAAGTGCACATTAAATCCAAGAGTATTATGCTGACTTGGGCTAAGTTTATTAGTTTCATACACACACACAGTTTCATACATATAAACTACAGCTAGAGAGAATATCGGCTTAGCAGTTTTTAAACCAGGCATCTCCAAAATAGGTGCCATCCACTTTAAATAGACTAGGTTTGCCATATTCGTTATTTTAATATAATCTTCAAGAGGAGAACCAAAATAGTTACACTGTGACATTATATTTGTAAAAAACTCTCCTGTATTAAAAAAAACATTTTTAAAAACAATTCAGTAACTTAAAATATGTTTTCTATTTTCTTTACTTGATATCTGCTGCACCCTGCTGGTCAGCAAATTCAGTTCAAGCACTTTATCCTCAAGCTGATGGTATTGTACACTATACTGTACAAATGCAGAAATGCTCCAGACTATGCAAATTTGATTATGAATAAGTTAAGGTAAAATATAAGGCTAAACAATTAAGCTAGACTGAGTAGCTTTTAATATTTGATGAATATTTTCTGTTATCCTGCATGTCTAATTATTCTAATTATATTTCTAATACACCACAGCAACAGTCCATTACAAGTTGTTGTATAAGTTCTCTATAAGTGTCCTCTGCCATCTCTATGTAAATTCCATATTTTAATGGACTCTTCTTGTTGAGTGTTTTGATTTATTTAAATAATTCAATTTATTTCAATAATTTAATGTTTAGTGCTAATGTAGGCGTAATGGTACAAAAGGGGTCTGTCATGTAAAATTCACCGGCTCTTCTCAGCACTCTTCTCAGTTTTTGTTTTTTTGTTTTTTTGTTTTTTTTCTCGTTCTTCAAGTGCCACAAGGAGTCCTGTCCGATTTCCTGCAGTTCGTTTGTGGATGTTATAATCTCACTTATACAAACTTTCTAAACACTAACTAAATATAACCTGCTGAATTGTTTAATCTGTAACAAATAAAGAGAAACAACTATTGTTTTGCTACAGGTCATATCACACTAAAGGTTTGTTATACTATATCATAAATGTTCATGGAAACATCACAGAAATTCAACTAGACAAGTACTCTAATAAAAACATTAATTTATTTACATAATAGTCGAAATTGTTAATGATCTTAAGAAAATGGTGTCAGTCTTTGATTTGCACTTCACATGCTTCCCTTTTTCTTTCATGACTTTCTCAATCATCGAAAATTCCAATAACTTAGCCACATGTTGTAATTCAGTAACACTTTTGGTATTGGTTCTTAAATACTGTGATTCATGTGACTTGTGGTGACTTGTTAAAAACTGGCAGATCACATTTCTGCAAAAAAAACCCAAACTTCTTTTTCAACAATTTCCTTAGAATTTTGTCAGATATCATTATTAAGTAGTAACCTCTAGCACGCAGTTTAATTTCATGTTTGATTTGATGTTTGTCACATTTGTCAAATGGTTAAGGGTAAGCAAATAAGCAATTTAGTTAGAGACATAAATAATTGAGCAGTATTGTGTGGCTAGTTTATAAATATTGTATTTAATGGTGATAAAAAAATATTGCATGTGACTGTGTTTTGCCTTCATTTTGCCTGTACACAGCAATATCATGCCTTGTGTTTCTTTCTTAGATCGACACCATGGGACGCCAATGTTACTAGAAGGGGTACGATGTGTTGGAGCTGAACTTGAGTATGACTCGGAGCAAAGTGATTGGCAAGGATTTGACTAATTGCTGACCTTTTCCTCTCAGATATTCTCACTGGTACAGTCTAAATGTTAGAATAAACACACACACACAGAGTATATTTACAGTACTGTGTGAAAGTCTTAGACATCTTATTTAGTACAAATTGCATTTTATATTTCCAAACATTACTTTTCCACAAATCAAATACAAAACAATTGTATGTCAATAAAAACACCTTATAAAATGGCACAAAATGTTAGCTGAATCTAAAATATATATAACTAAATTTGTACTTAATAAGGTGTCTACTGTGTCTCTCTCTGTGTGTGTGTGTGTGTGTGTGTGTGTGTGTGTGTGTGTGTGTGTGTGTGTATGAGAGAGAGAAAGAGAGAGAGAGAGAGAGAGAGAGAGAGTGTACCTACACATGTACACACAAATACACTGTGGTTTTGTTCGCATGCTTGTCACAATGTTATCAGACTGCCTTTTACTATTGATTTGTTTTTGTTGTACTTGTTCCTTTGTTATGGCCGGGACAAGGATATACACAACGCCGGTCTAATGTTGCTCAAGCAACAACCTATTTGCTCTTTTTGGCTTAGAAATGCCCCTAAATTGGTTTGGTTTGGCTGCATAAATACAGGTACCCTATAAATGCTAAAGTTTGACTTATATGTTTGAATTAAATGCCAAATTAATTTGCTATATCACCAAACTTATTACGTAACCCTATGCCCTGTATCATGTGAAGTGGTAGCATCTAAACTTGCCCCCTTTGCCACTGTCAAGGAAGGATCCTTAATCATCTGTCATACTACCAAGAACCATCATCATTCATTCAGAGAATTTCCAGCATGCTTAAATTAAGCACAATCCTCTGAGAACATTGGCCTGCTTTTAACTGTAATGTGAAATTGTAGAAGGAACCTTTTCAATGATGCACATCCTTACACTAGCTAGACACTTCCAGAAGGGGGCATCACTGTCTGCAGATTTGTCCTTTAACACAGGCATGAACAGCTGTTATACACAACCACTATATAAAAAAACTGGTCCTATGAAAATCGTCAGCATGTATACATACATACATGTGTACATATAATGTAATGACTTGAAGTAACTACTCTTCAAATTATTTAGTAGAAAAAGGATTACATAAACTATGGTCACTATTGCTTTTTGTGATTCACCTGGTTACACACCAAGGGCTTATTCATTACATAAAATTCAGTACTGCTTTTTATATTTAAAGTTAATGGTTTATATTAATTCAAGTAAGCCTAAGTGCCTAGGTCATTTGTTCTCTCACTTCTACAGTTTTACACAGGGCCCAGCAACTGTTTTGTCTCCAATTAATGCAAAATGTCTGAGGCCTTACTTATGCATAGTAATGTGACAATTTCTTTTTTTAAAACCGGAGTCTCTATTTTAATGGTTATCAGATTGTGATTGCATGTTATTTGTGCAGTTTGATTCTTCAAAGTGAGATATGCTTGAGTGTATGTGGTATTGGATGTTTTTGTGTGTTAATGTTAATGTAGTGCAATGGTACCTGTGACTTGCACTTGCTCTGCAAAAACATTTGGTCTGGTGTAAATAGAATCTTGTGTTTATTGCAACGTTCATCGTCTTGTTTTTTTTTTTTAAATCAAATAAAGATGGTTGTCTGTACATTGCCTCTGTCGTTGAAGAGTATTTTTTGGATGTGCTCCAATGGGAAGTGTGCAACCAGCATGTCTAGATATCCTCTTTTCTAGATATTTCTCCTGCGCTCTCTCTCAATTTTTCAATTTATTCAATTTAAGAAGCTTTATTGGCATGACAAATATTACATTCGTATTGCCCAAAGCTGGGGTACAAACAGAACAATAACAACAGAAATGGACAAAATGTACACAACAATAACAATGACAACAATAAAAGTAACAGAATAAGGGGGTG
>JAOVVF010000042.1:4984856-4999298 GCA_028565595.1 Duopalatinus emarginatus | reverse complement strand
GAAAGGAATGAGACAGAGGGGGAGTGTGTGTGTGTGTATGTGTGTGTGTGTGTGTGTGTGTGTGTGTGTGTGTGTGTATGTGTGTGTGTGTGCGCGCACAGGGTTAAAAAGACTGTAATAAACTAAGACACAAAACTGAGGTTAGGGTTAGGGCTGGATTAGGTGTGTGTGTGTGTGTGTGTGTGTGTGTGTGTGCTCTTTGGTTTTTCTTTAACAACAACAACAACAATAAATAAAAATTAATAAATAAATAAATAAGCTACAAAGTTTTTTTAGTAGTGAGGTAAAGGTAAGGGTTAGGGATAAGCATATCATTAATTAGCCGCTTAAATCATTATTTCAATGAAGGTCCTTACAACTACAGAAAGACAAATGTGTGTGTGTGAGAGAATAAAATAAAGAGAGATAGGGAGTGGGAGAGAGACAGGCAGACACACAGAGAGCAAGAGAGAGAAAGAGAGAGAGAGGGGGGGGAGAGTTATGTTTCCTGATCAAATCTAAAAAACAAATATTATTTATATTCATTGTATATTTTACCATTGAAATATGCATTAGACCAAGAGGTTCAATAAAAAAATTAAAACATATTAAAAAGAGGCGACGATCTATAAAATAATCTCATTAGATAAACAAAATAGGCATTAATGTATAACACATGCAACAAGGTAAATAGACACTGTATGATCTCTTATGAAAACTCAAAAAAAGTGGGAAAATGTAAGCCTTAAAGATGTGAAAAAGACATAGATTGACAGTGTATTTTGTTGGTCATCTCTCAAGTCTGCAGTGGTCCAGTTAGGACTGATTTTGCTCTGCACATCTGAAGTAGCACTTGAAGCTGTTTACTGGCTTGGTGAGGCTGGGTTGGAATGGGGGGGTGTGTGTGTTAAGAAGGGTGGGGGTGGTTTCGTGGTCGTACTGAAAGAAGAACAGAGTAAGCAGAGAACGCAGTGGGTAGCGTTGGACTGGGGCACGCAGATGTGTGATTGCGCTGGACTAAAACCCTGCCAAGACCTGCTGTGTGGGGTCACAACCCTTACAGAATCAGTGTTTCTGCGTGTCAGAACTAATGCAGGTCTTCCGGATCCCGACAGAGAGTGAGAGTGAGGGAGAGGGGATTTTAAGAAGGGCAAGAAGTTGTCCCAGATTGCATGGGGAAATAGCTTTAGTGGCCAGGTGTATGGACACACAGTGAGTAGAGGTCAGCAAAGAAAGCAGGGAAACCTCAGGGTTCAAACAGCTATGCAGTCCTGGGACATACATATAAAGAAAATTCTGTCTGAATTGTCAGGAAAGATTATTGCCAAGAACTGCTGATCTAGACTAAAAAGTGTTATTATCCTTCTAATCCATCTATCTATCTATCTTCTTACTTTCCTCTATTCTCTCACAGAATTCCCAACCACAGCACTGCAGATGTCTGTTCACTGTGCCGCTTTGTCCTCAGCCAGACTGGGCTCTTCTGAGCTCTTCAAAGTGCTAGCTATATGTGCCACACTGTGTCAGTTTAGCTCACTTCCTCTTTGTCATTAACAATTTTTGATAGTAAAAGACCATCTAGAACTGTGCTCAAGCCAAGCATAGTAAACCTACTGCCCCAGAAAAGTCAATTACTATTTACATTATATAATGGCAAGTAATCATTCCACTGGTCATTCTCATGGTATAAAACTTTAAAGTAACACTGCCACATGGGACTAAACACAAAAGATGTCTACAGCATACAGACTACAGCAAAGCATGTGCGTATGTGCTGTCTTAGGTATGGAGCCAGAAGCAACAGGTTGTTTCTGACAGAGTCATGGTGCCACCATGAGGCCAATCTAAATTGCAGCTCTTTGGGCTGCGGGATTTTCTCTTTTTTGCTTAGTTTCTGGAATATGTGCAATACAGGAATGTATTGTCAATCAGTATATGACTTTAATTTAACCAGTTTAACATTACTGGAGGCAGGCATAATGGGCATAATAAATGTTACACTAAAACAGTGAACAACAGATGAATTCAAAGAAGCAATTTATTGTCCAGAAGTTGTCAGGAGTGCATACAGGCACATGGGGACTATATGCAGGTTGTTGCTAGGGTTTTATGGTTTCCTTACCCTTTCCAAACCCATTTTATTATCTTTATTTATTCATTCAATATTGATATTATTAAAAATACAATTAATCTACAAGTTGGAATCGATTAGATGTAAATGGCCACCAGGAGGCCCTTATGACCACTGGGGCAAAAGGAAACTTACTTAATCCTATTTCCCATTTTTTTTAGAAAAGAGGAATGTATGCTTGAACACTGACAGTGTTCAGTCAGTGTTCACTTATAATCATCGATTCTGCCAGGGAGAAAATTGTCAGTGTGTGTGTGTGTGTCTGTGCATGTGTGTGTGAAAACCAAGTGGATCCAAGAAGGCATTAAAAACATCATTTATGACACATATTTAAAATAAACCTAACCGTTTTCAGTTTCAGTTGAGTTCAGTTCACATTTCTGTTTAGTTCAGCACATAAGCTGATGAACTCCACTGTATATGAAAAAAAGAAAGTTTCACTTCTTCCTCTTCTTAACACTTTCTCTATAAGTAATTCCTGTTCAGCATCACTTCTCTTAGTTGTAGGCTACTGTACTGGTGTGAAGATGTGGCAGTCAGAAACAGATTTTAAACATTTAGGTAAGATATGTGTGTGTGTGTGTGTGTGTGTGTTTATGAAATACATATTATGTAATTTAGGCTAAGGTAGTTATATTACAGGTTATATTACAGGAAAAATTAAATCAACATCAAGATTACATATAATAGACATTTAATATCTATACATCCCTGTTAAAATGAAAGATTTATGTGCTGTAAAAATCTTCATTTTTACTAAGATGAACAATTTTACAACTTTTTCTGCTTGTGAGCTACAATCTATACAATTTAATAACAAAAGAAAATTGGTCATTTTTACAGTTTGAAACCTGCCATTTTAACAGGGCTGTGTACATTTTTTTATATCCACTGTGTCATTACAGACAGTTAGTGATGTTAGAATATTGTAGTTACGACTACACAATGTATAACAATAATCTCATAGTTCATAGCAATAGACATTTCAGTAGCAGTGAAGGTGTGTAGATAACCTTTTGTCCAAGGTTAACAACCAACAGAGTTCAACAGAGACTGATACATGACATTTTAACTCAACAGTGACTATCACAGAAACCTTACTGCTGAGTTATTGTTAAAATTGAGCTTTAGGTTGATTGTGATAGTATGTCCAATGCATGTGCACACAATGTTTTGAGTGTATAATGATGTCAGGCATTGAATCTATATGCAATCATACTACAGTACTGTAACCTTTAACCATTTATTTTCATTTAAAGACTCTGAGGATGAGAGTGTCCTATCTTCAGAGGAGGAACGAGACATTCAGGTGTGTTGATAAAATATTGCTATGTTCCTGCATTAAAACACATTTTGTTTAGTCATTTCTTACACTTACATTTTTGCAGTGTGAGATTTTGGAGAAGCAGCGAGATGAGGCCAACAAGAGACTGTCTCAAATGGAGACAGGTGAGCTGACTGGGGCAGTCTTGCTATTCGAGTAATGTAGTCCTATAAAGAGCATAACATTTTTATATTCATGTAGTATCAACAGAACTGTTTTTACAATAAAAGGAAACACTGTCATCCTTTAGCATTACGAATCCTGCTGAACTAATCCCATGAATTTTCACTAGCATCCAATCAGCTGCTGAAGGAGATAAACTTGCTGGAGATTCAGTTTCAGATTGAACGCTCATGCAGAGATAATGCTGAGGCCTTTGCTTTAAAGGTGGGTCCACCAAACTGTGCAGTTAGAATAAAAGGGGCTTGGGTTAGTGTCTGCGTAGGCTTTCACATGTCTTTTTATGTCTGTGTAGGTCTCAAAAAAAAAAAAAAATAGGTAGACTTGTGATTTTAAACGGTCAGTAGGTGTAAATGTGTATGCGAATGTGTGTTCAAGGTGCCTAACATGACTAGCCTAAATATTAATGTACATATACATATTTATGTAATGTCTACAGTTAATGATGTGTGTCAATTCATAAGAAATTCATAAGAAACAATACAAGCAGCATGACTAACTCAGCTAAGAATAAGAAATGAAAGTTGGAAAGGAAGCAAAATCTTTACAAGACCATGTGACTTCCTGCGGCCCATGCAACACATTGCCCAATTAATATATTCAACATTAGCAAAGAACATCTTTCTGTAATCTGTTTAGACATCCATAATATTTCCTCATTACTATAGTCATTATTTTGAATTGATTAATTTCTGGGTTTCTAACTAAAAACTATAATATAGAGAATAACATTTCATATTGCAACAGCCTTGTCCAATATTATTTAGTAAGGCTTTCAATGGATGAATGCATGTAGTATTGCAGTACTACACTGTTGCCTTGGTTACGACAGATGACCTTTGAACTCACAGGTGACAAAAGAGAACAAGGTCTTAAAAAGAAAAAGTCAGGCTCTCCTGCCCCTGATCCACGAGCTGCCTGAAAACCTGGCTGCTCTGAATATGGACTTAGAAGATGAATCTGCTTCTGACCTTAACACTTCAGTGGAATTGGCAGATGAACCCCTTCTCAAAAGTCAGGCCCAGATCAGAGGTAATCCTCCACCCTCAGATTTACACTCCATAAAATGGCTACACACATACTGTATATTAAACTCAATTATATTTATAAAAATTTAATCAAATTGCAAATAGTGACACTGACAATACACTTTTTATTCTTAAAATCAGGAAAGATGTTCTAAAATATCATTAATATTATATTTCAAGTACAGAAAAAAAATATGGGGGCATGCTGTTATAGAAAAAAAAATATCAATAATGACTAAACCTCAAGCAGAATTTCTGTTACCAACTCACAGCTACTTATTATTTTCTAGAACAACACAGCTAGAATGTTTTATAATGCTTATATGATAGCAGTTTCCCAAACATTTATTAATGTTTTTGCTAATGTATGGCAGTTATATATGGATCTCATTACAGTTTTACTATATCATAATGATATGTGTTATCATAAATAACAGCAGGTGTTTCTGTTTATGATTAATCCCGGTATAATCATAATTAGACTTATGTTCATAACCCACTTTACCAATACAAACCTGTGACTTGCAGTCAGATCTATCATTTGAGCTTGCATAATCAACAATCATCTGAACAATTTAAAACTAATATTAACCAGCACTTTCTGACTAATGCGATATGAGATTTTAATACATGTTTGTTTTTTTCTTTGTTATATAATAACTATTTTATATATTATTGTTTTCCCTGGTGTCAGCACAACCCAACTAATAAGCCAATTACTAGGCCTTCCTGAGATGAAGTGGATGTATTAGCGCAGCAAAAACACTATAATGTGCAGGATAAGAGGATCAGAACCTGTGATATGATAAATTAATTTACATGAATTGCATTGTAGCTGAAAATTCATATCCATGCACTATTGTTACGTATAAAAACATGTACATGTATGCATGAATATTCTTTTTGTACTAATAATCCTCATATGCCGATTGTGTTGTAAGAGCTTCAGTCCTCTGTTGACCAGCTCTTAGGGGAGAAGATGCAGCTGTATGGGCAGGTAGAAGTACTGAAAAAAGAAAAGGAAGAACTGAAAGAGCAGGTACAGAAAATGATTGAGGGTGTGCAGCACCTATTTTTTGGGAGGATCCTTTTCTCTTGGGGATATGAAATATTTTTAAGAATGTTTTTGTAACATCACTCTCAACAGCTTTCAGCGGAGATTGAGGAAAAAGAAGCCATTCTGAGGAAATTAAACAAACAGAGTCGAACAGTGAACAAAATGAAAAGAGGTGATTGATAACTAATAGCACATTTCACTTGCTAATTTATTTCTTTATGTATGTATGTACGTATGTATGCATGTATTATTGTCTTGTTATTTGTTGAATTGTAGTGTCCCAGCTTGTTACAGAAGAGTTTGCAGAGATCTCACAAAAGCTGGAAATGGAGCAGGGGCTCAGGCATCATGCTGAAGTCTTTGCGCATCAGGTAAATCTGGGGCCCTGACTTGCTCTTTGTCCCCTTAGAAATGTTTTTTCTTGTAGTACATATTGAGTTAATATATATTATAAACCATGTTTATAGGAGATGTTTAGGGGAGATGCAGATGTATTTACACCTGCCTCTACTAATTCTGCTTATTGTGGGATAAACACAAGGGTATTCAGGGTGCAAAGGGTCAGACCACATTAGTACAGCTGGTCAATAGATGTATATTAGGAACAGAAGGCATGTCTGTCATTCAGTTCAGTATGAGTAGACAAGAGACAACATGTCTATTTCCCACCATTTCAATAACAAGCCTTTTGTTTTGTGTATATTGGGATAAAGGGATATATGTACTAACACACACACACACACACACACACACACACACACACAAACACACGCACACACAGGCTGCACCTTGTTGTTATTAATGCCAGCTGTTCTGGCATTTATTCTAAGTGAGCATCTCAGCACAGAACGCTTCCTTGTGTTCACCCACACACACCCTCCACAATAATTAGTACCCATCAAGATGGCAGTTTGTAAACTGAAGCTTTTTAGCCCCCTGTCCTTGGCTGACACTTTATATCCGCCACCATCATTGTTGCCTTTGTCCACATTGTTCACCATTTGCAGATGGCATAATGAGGACCTTGCAGGGGGGAATTTCACCTGTGAAAGGGACCCCTACTGTTTACACCCCACTCAGACTCACTCTCAATGCCCCACCACACACTAAACAGCTTGAATGAAGGTCTTTATTGCTAGTCCTGTCCATTTATGTGTTTTACCCTGTTTTCAAAACACATTCATTTCCTTATTTGAATTTCTGTTACAAAGAGTCTAATGAAGGCCTAACCCAAACAGAAAGTAAATGCAGACTTGTCTTCATACAAAGAGCTGCAACCATTCACTTGTCAAAACCGGGCTTTTCAGTCTAATTGGGATGCTGTTGGTGTAAGAATCACCGGTTGAACTCTGCAATATAGTGCACTAAGAGCTCTTCATACATGTGAGAAGTGAAAGTTATGATCTGAAACCAAAATAGGTTCACTTCCTGCATCTTCTTCTGGTTCCTTATTTCTTTGTAGGACATGAATCATTGAAGGACATGTGATTTTTGAAAATGTAATCACACAATCAATAAACGCATACTTGGTCTAATCAATGAAATTTGGGTGGGGTCATAAATTAGAACATTTCTATCGAAAACACACCGTTCATAATTCATCTGTTGAATTCTTATGATTAATGGTTGACCTAATAAATATTCTTGTTAGTCTTTTGTACTCTGAAAACAAAAAGTACTTAAATAGACATTGTTACAGCAGAATGGACATATACTGTATACTAACAACTTTTAAATTATTTATAGAAAATGTTTTTTTTTTTAATTGAGTATAGGTGCTGGTGAAGCAGAAGGAGTGCCAGAGGCAGAGCTTGGTCCTGGTACAAAATGAAGAGGTGGATGCAAAGCTTCACAATACTCTTGAGCAAGTGGCTCAGATCAGCAAAGCACTGGAAGAGATAAGACTGCATCATCAACACCAGGTGTGTATGTGTAAAAGTACCCAAATTGTGAGTGTGTGTATGACTGTGTCTGCCTGGCTATGTGTCTGCCCTGTGATAAATTGGTAATCTGTCCAAGGTGTTTCTCTGCCTTTCACCCAATGGGTGCTGGGACCAACAAATAGTAGGATAAGTGGCTTAGACAGTGAACAAATGAATGAATGAATAAATAAATAAATAAATATTATATGAGAAAGCTTAAAATTATGTTTAATAAAATTGTATTTAATAATGTATCATTTATTATTTTATCATTATTTTTATTGCAATCATATAACACAAAACACTATATACATTTGACCCTGTTGTACATGTTTTACTAAGATTTTTTTTTTGCACTGCATTGCTTAGTTACATCCCACATCTGAGTTGTGTGAATGCTTGTGCGGTGGAGAACAGGGGCAATATGGGTTTACTAAAGCAGAAATGATAAGCAGAAATGATAAACAGAAATGACACACTTGTGCCTTAATTCTAACTGTCCTTCTGAATTTTGGTACTCTCTTGAAGAGGAGTCAGTCTCAGACAGTGATGGAGGAATTTAATGCTTTTACTGAGCTGCAGATGGTCAGAGCTCAGCTACAGACCAACATGACTGAGAGGATGAAGATTGAAAATCAGTTAAGAGACTCACAAAACACTGTGACAGCACTACAGGAGGAAGGTGAGGCCAACTGTGTTAACATTAGTGTAATTAGGTCAGACAAATTTCACGTCAAATGTTAGAGGGATTAATTTTACATGACATGCAAAGCTGTACATAATTTAATAATATGTACTTAGTTAAGCAGCTTCAGGATATGCTGAAAATGGACAAGGAGAAGCCCCCTATTGAATCTGGCCTATCAAATGAGGACAATGTCACTCAAGCTTTACTTTGTTCAAATTCTCCTCCTCCTCCTCCACCTCCTCCTCCACCACCACCCCCTCCTGTGCTCTCTACAAGTCCTACTGAGTAAGATCAAAATTATTATTTATAACATGATCATGGCATGTACATTGTACATAACAATTATAATACAGTACCCTAAAAGGCCTAAGACAGTATCATAAACATCTTCATGTATGCCTCTAGCCCACTGGATGCTTTGAGGAACAGAAAGAAAGCTGGAAACAATACCACACACTTGAAGAGTAAGTGTGTTTAATTCTACATTATAGAAAATCTTTACTTTGCAGGGATGCAATTCGACTCACTTGTGGTCTGGCATTTTGTTATCACAGAGCCTGAACTATCTGTAGATGTGAAAGCCAGGGCAGTGGATGAAATGATGGAGAGAATTAAGAAAGGGATTGTACTGAAGCCAACCCAGGCACCTCTTCAGGTGAACAGATTGATATAGAGAACTATAAATAGATACTGCAAATGTGTTATGTTTGTTTAAACCTCAGATGTAAATGAGGGGTTTTATGTCACCATTTTTTTTTTACCTTACAGACTGGCTTGGATGAAGACTCATGGAAGGTAGATGAATATATATATAAATTTGTATATATATATATACACACACACACATTATAATATCTTTGTATATACTGTTAATAGAGTTGTCTTACAGGGTAATAACATGTCTCTCGTTAAAGGATCAAAGAAGTGAAAAGAGAAAATCAGCTGTCCTTGAGTTGCAGGGAATACTGGTACATACTGTTGTTCTTTTTTTAATCCACTAAATTCCACAAACTTGCTTTACTTTTGCAATTCTGAATGACATTTCTCACCTTCATTAATCACACTCTGTGATAAGAATGACTGTAATAAGAAATTATCTATTAGTTAGCCAAAAGTTACCACTATGGTAATGCCATTTATGTACAATCGCCCAATCAGGCTATTGTGTAGCAGTAGAGCAATGATAATAAAATCATGGAGATGTAAAGGTATTAGTTAATGCTCACATAGAACAGTGGAATAGGAAACGTGTGATTGCTGTGATTTTGACCATGGCATGGATGTTGGAAGCAAATGGGCTGTTTTGAATATTTCAGAGACTACTGATCTTCTAGGATTTTCTCACCTAACAATCTCTAGACTTTATACAGGACTGTGTGAAAAACAAGCAAACAAACCTAAGGGCCTGCTGGCTGAAATACCTTGTTTATGAGAGAGTTCAAAGGGGAATGACCAGAAGAAGCCTTTGACCTGTTTCTGCATGATATTTTGTATTACACTTCTTCCGCCTAATTGGCTGATTAGCTAACTGCATGAAACTACAGGTGTTTCCAATGAAGTTACATATTCCTTTAGTAGAGCACTATCTATTCTTTAGTTATTTGGTTGTTGTTGTTTTTTTTGTGACGATGTAACTTGACTGGCATGTTTCCACATAGGACACTATAAAAAAAACAGGACCCAAAAGGATGGGATCCAGAAAAAGGATTAGTCGTAATGTAGGGGAGGCAGAGCTTCACCTGGTCTTGCAGAGGAGAAGGCGAGCAATTGGGGATGATAAAGGCCCTCCAGCTGCTGCAGTACCAAAAGCCCAAGGTAAACATTTCCAGTGCTCCATTCCAATAGAACAATTAACAATCTCTTGTTTATCTTAATATTTTAGACTATATTAAGACTATTATAAGGCTATATTATAATCTTTTCTAGCTATTATGGAGTTTTCGGCTTATCACAATAAATCAGAAAGCCAAAAAAAAATCACAAGTGTATTTTATTAGCTTTGCCAAGTTTCCCATAATGACAAGTGATTTCAGACTGATGGCTGTAGCTCCCTCCAACATTGTTAGCAGAAATCACATCAAAATAATTATTATTATTATTAATTATTATTAGTGCTTATGGTTCCTGTAACTGCTGTCCATTCAACACTACAGATCCACTCCCTGCATCCACAACCACAAGCTCCTCACCTTGGCTAGCAGAGAGTGGGAATGCTCCTGTCCTGCGAAGACTAAAGCAGAACCAGGAAAACAGAAACTCACGCATCAGAGCATCAGAATGTGTTATCTGGGAAGACAAGTGAAAATAAAGACAGTTGATGTCATCTCGATGTTATGTTGTCATAATGTGATCAATAGAATGATCACATGAAAGTAGGAACCTGAATAAAGTTAACATAATACTTGTCATGAAATGAGAATAAACCTTCATGGGCATGGGCTATGCTGAAGATTATTTTTCTTTAAAGAAGGATAAAAAATACACTAACCCTTCAAAAAACTCATTATTATCAATCATTTGAAAGAACATGTTATGGTGAGCATGGTCCCTAAGTAAAGGTGAAAGTATGCATGTAGGCATTAACAATTTACCAGAAACCTTCAAATAACCACTCAGAATTGTTAACAAAGAAATAAAATATACACCTTCTACAATATTTTTATGAATATTTTAATATTTCCTTCCTTTCCTGGCTAGATTAGTGTACCTCTACAAAATAAGGGATTCTGTGAGGTGTCATCACACTTTCTCTCTTTGTCTCTCTGTATTCTCTACGTGTGTGTTTTTAAAAGCCTCTAGGCGAGTTCATTCGGGCATCAAGAAGATGGGGAGAGGTGCTTTTTTTCTCTCCACACCATCACACTGCTATTCTTTGCTAAAAGCATTTAAGCGGAAAGGAATTATTTGCACTGTAGTAGCTCTTGGATTTCTGCTTTTAAACTCAATTTATTCTATAAGAGTTCTTTGCAAGCCCTTGAGAGAAAGCTCTGAATCTAGCAAACATTATCAAGAATTTATATCTCTCACCAGAAACTGTAAGGTGTCTGATTTCTCTGTGTCTGTATGTTGGGAAAGTTGGGTGGGGTTGGTGTATAAAGGGTTATTTTGGATATGTGAGGGAGGCATGGTGGTACAGTACTAGCTACCTAGTGAGATGACGTTGCATCTGGCGTTACAGCTCCAGACCCTGTATTAGGATTTTCGCATGTTCATGATCATGATCATAATCAAAATCATGCCTTTAGGTGGACTTGACCATGTCATATCACCCATAGAAGTGAATAAGCATGTGTGAGGACTGGTAGACCATTCAAGGTGCAAGCACAAAATCAGACTGAGTGAACAAACATTGTAGATCAGTGTTTTCCAGCCAGAGGTTCATGGTGACATTGTCATAGAAATGTTAATGACATACTAAGGACCCAGTATTGTGACTGGACATTCTCCGGTTCGATCCCTACAAGAGACATGCTATGACTGAGGTGCCCTTCAGTAAGGGACCTAACCCCCAACTGCTTCCCAGGTTCCGTGGATACTGCCCCAGTATGTGTGTTTTACTGCATGGATGGGTTAAATGCAGAGGTCACATTCCTCTGTGTGCAAGCACAGCAGTCGAATAGCTCACCTTCATATAAAGTTGTAGTAATGCACATTTTTACAAGTAAATGAATTAAAACCAGGGTGGCACGGTGGCAGGTAGTGTGCTCCAGAGATCTTGGGTTACGGGTTCGATCCTTGCACTGGTCTTTGGCTGAATTTTGGTCTGTTGTCCACATGACCGTGTGAGTTTTGGCCAGGTGTTCCAGTTTCCTCCTACCTCCTGAAAAACACACATGAATCGGATAAGCTACAATTACCCAAGTGTGAGTATGTAAGGGAATGGGATGCTGCTTTTATACTAAGCGGATAAAAAAGACTTGACTGACTGACTGACTGAATTAAAATCACTAATATTTTATTTGTTTATTGTAACCTCACATGCAAAAAGCGACAGAAGTTGAGTGATTTACTTATGGCTCATTTCATGATCATGTCAAATATTCTTAACTGGTGAGAGTTAAACTTAACAGTGTTAACAATAGGTAACTAAAAGTCCTGTAAGTACAGTGAGGAGGGGATAGGCTAAACCCTTTCCCAAGTGTGTGATATAGTATATTTGAATGACTTTTTAATGAAAGTATGGCTGCGTCCGAAATGGCATACTCTCATACTAGTTAGTATGTGAATCTAGTATGCGACACGATGTAGTGCGTCCGAATTCCTAGTACGTAACAGGTAGTATGTGAAAGGTTCCCGGATGTCCTACTAGGTTGGGAGAGATTTTCTAGTACGCTCCGCCAGCACACTACCCGAGCCCGACATCCCATAATGCACGGCGAGCGAACTGAGAGCCTGTTTTATTTGTAAACGAGAGTTTATCATTATCAGTGTAGACTGAGCTGAAGTAACAATTTTTAAAATTACAAACAAAAATGAAAGTTAATTAAACTAAATAATTGTGTGGGAACTTAACGGGTGTGACGTCACGAGTCAAAGGTTGTTGGTAAGATAGCGGATCGAGTGCGTCCGAGGTGGTATGCACACTACACACTCGCATACTAGAATTGTATACTAGATTAGCAGTTAAATAGTATATACTCTCTCCAACCTAGTAGGTCGTATTCAAGTTTGTCATTTTGAATGCAGCCTATGAAGCTAGCTTTCTTGAAAAGAAAACAAAATAAATAAACTTGGGCACAAAACCAGGTTGTGTTTATATTTAAACAGCAAGACTAAATTAAGGTTAGCTGGGTGCACTCCAGGGACATGTGTAGCTCCTGACTCAAATAATTTCGTTTTAGAAAAAAAGGTTGGAAATCATGTCTTTAACTGGGTTAGCAAATAATGAGCATGGCTGTGCGGTGTAATATCTCCTCCAGCCAGAGGTGGCACTGTGTTTTCTTCACTGCACTGTTCCTGATTCTCCCTCTGAGGACTGGGGGGGGAGACGCTGGGTGAACTTTGCCCGCTCCAGTTTTTAGCATACTGCCAAATCGAGGCGTTTTTGTTTACATTTTGTATTTATTTCACGCGTTTTTATTTAAAATAGGGAAAAAAAGATGTGGTTTATTTATTTGCTTAGCTGGGTGTCCTTGTTAATACAGGTGTCATTTGTTACCCTCGCTATCGGTAAGTAGATTTCGGGGGATTGTGAAGTTGCAGGCTGCTAGTTAGCAGCTAAGCTAACCGGTGTGCTAACGTGAAGTATTTAGTCGGCTTAGCCTTTCTTCTGTCTAACTTTACCTTTATAAAATGAATCACTCTGCAAAAACATTGACCTAAACCTTTCAACCTGTCATGCACAGAATTCTGGGTGTAATAATTTTTACGGTATTTAACATAATCGTACTCACCATAGTTTATTAGTTAGTTAGTTAAGCTAAATGTAACTAGGTGTCATCGGTGATATCAGGTAGATTTAACTAAGGTGTAAACATCCTTTCTAAACAACTGTTTGAATTTCGAGTACTTAGATAACTAACTAACTAACATGCTAGCAGAGAAAACCCAGATCATATCAGATACTGGTGTTATTATCACTAGCTAACTCCACTAGCTAATGTCTTCATCCACGACTGGGTGTATATTTCATTGTAGTCAGCTGTATATATAATCATGGACTGTGTGTGGTTTAATCGAGAGAGTCGTGCATGGTTAAACGGTGTTAAGGCTGTGTTAAGACTGTGTTAAGGCTTTAGAAATAGCACAGGCCGTGAGCTATCGTGTCCACGTAGGCAGAAATGTCACCCAGATCACTGCCTCGTCCTACATCAAGATTTAGTCTTCCTGCTCCACCCTTTGGCAAGATTAAGCTAATGATGTTATGATATTCACACATTTTAGTCTACTAAATATATAAGGCTGAGTCCTCCCCACTGTCCACTTGCAGTATTTTTCAACTTAATCTCTCTCTGATCTTCATTCCACTTTGTCCATCTGTCGACAAGGTTTTGAATTTACATTTACGGCATTTGGCAGACGCTCTTATCCAGAGCGACTTACAAGGTTACTGGTTACTAGGCCAACATAGTGTTAGGAGTCTTGCCCAAGGACCCTTATTGGTGTAGCACAGACTGGCTGCCCAGATCGGGAA
>JAOVVF010000042.1:4973011-4983328 GCA_028565595.1 Duopalatinus emarginatus | reverse complement strand
GACTGGCTGCCCAGATCGGGAATCGAACCCGGGTCTCTCACATGGGAGCCAATGATGTTACCACTGTACCACACCAAACCAATTCCCATGTTATTTTTACAAAAATTTTTAGGCTGAGCTGCGAGTCACTAATGCACCTTTTTATCAAACGTCAATCTTTGTTGTCTTAACTAGCAAACACGGTCACATTGTAACAACCAGACAAGCCAGACGACATTGTCTGGCTTGGCGCTCTCTACGTTGTCTTGTCACAGTGTTGAAATGTAATTTATTAAATGTTTGATATTTACCATGAGTGCTTGATCAGATGTGCAGGTAGAAACTTGTTGGTCTTTGGAGCAGAAATAACACAACTGTTGTATGTGCTCTTGGAAACTTAATACAGCTTGTAAGAATGTAAGGTGACTTTCTGCCTGGGAAAAATACTAATTATGTTGTGCATGGAACTTTGTGAAGTTGCCAACAGGTCATCACAATATCATACGACAACTTTACTTAATAACGTTGTGACAACATCGTTGACAACGTTGTAGCAATGTCGAAGGAAAGTAGACAAGGTTGTGTGTTTTCTGGGTAGGACTTCTTTTTTTTCTGCACTGCAGTCACAAATGAACTGGCGTAACATGTTCAAACCTGCACAACAGTGACTGTGGAGACTGGGACATAGCATGGAAAGCATGGCCAACACACTCCAGTTTTAGTATAACTCGAGTGCAGATAGTCTTTCACTCGCCCTCGTATATAGCCAAAGCATCATAGACCATCAGACTCCATGTCCCTGTGCAGCATTAGCATGTTGCATGCATTTTGGGACATGATTTGCCAAATCATTTTGCTAAAGCTAGTGTGGCAGTACTGTGGGGTTCTGCACAGATCCCTAACCTCAACATCACTGAACACCTTTAAGATAAATTTAAATGCATGCAAGGCCTCCTAACTTAACGTCAGAGTCTGACACTGTCTAATGCTGTTGTGGCTGAATGAGCACAATTCCCCATAGGGATGCTCCAAAATCTAGTGGAAAGCCATATTAGGAATGTGGATTAATCTGGAATTAATAGTATGTAATGTATGCTTAAGAAAACAAAAAGTTTATTTAAAAAAAAAACGAAATACGTTTCTATATTGCATTCCAATCATATCTTGTTACTCAAAAATATATAAAATATAGTGACCTCAAAAATCATATTAAAATTTGCACTTGGAAAAGAGTTCTCATTTTGATTCTAAGCATTTTCACCCACGTCACAAACAGCATTTAAACACAAGCTTCATTATTGTCTTTGTAGTCTTAACTCTGTTCATGCAAACATCACTTATTTTTTCAGTTAGTTCTGATAAATTTCCAATTTATATATTATTAGGTCATTTGAACTGAAAGTCATTAACACATTAAAATAACTGAATTACATGTCTGTCACAAATATTGTGTAGGAGGTCTTTTAATTTTCTTTTCCTTATTCCCATCTTAAAGACATTGTACAAAGTATATTATAGTAAACATAATTACAAACTAATTGGAAAAAGCTAAGAGTAAAATGATAATTTATTTTTAACATGTTATCATTACTTGATGTTAAATTATACATTTTTGTTGTTATTAAATACAAGATAAAAATAAAAAATGCATGATATGTGTAAAATATGTAAATGTCTGTTAGATTTCTGTAAATTTGTTGGGTTTTTTTGTAGCGATGCGCTGGGTTGGTGCTGAGTATTAGTAATGGGGCCAGTAATGGAGCAGTATTAGATTGTATTTGGATAGATTTCCATTATTGTCAGGACTGTGTTCAATGTGCAAAGTGTTTTTCATAGAATTTTTTTCCCCTATGCAGCTGCAGGTCTGTACTACCTGGCAGAGTTGATAGAGGAGTACACAGTTGCCACCAGTCGAATAATAAAGTACATGATTATGGTGAGAATTTTTTTTTCTACATTTGTTTTGTTTGTGGGTCATGCTGTTTATATTATTTGTATTATACACATGACTCCTCTTTTACAGATTTCCACAGCAGTACTGGCAGGGCTGTACCTGTTTGAGGGCTTCCCCATGCTCATGATTGGAGTTGGCCTCTTCACTAACCTGGTGTACTTTGGCCTACTGCAAACATTCCCTTACATTATGCTCAGCTCACCAAACTTCATCCTATCATGTAGTAAGTGCAGACAGAACAAATGTTAACATGCGTGCATTTTGTACATACTTTTACATTACTTTTAGTATTTGTGTGTTTTTGTTTCTAGTTTACTTTACTTATAAATTCAAGGCAGGTATGTGTAATTACACTATATCCCTGTTGTAGTCTAAATTCTGATTGGTCAGAACTTTGGCTTTAGACAAATCACAGGTTAATATAATTATTCTTGTCTGTTATTTCTATAGTTTCTAATACACGGGAACTTGTATAACTTTACTTAACCTAATCCAAATAACATTTATAAAATTAATTTTAAAAAGTTACTATTTAACAAATTATATACTTGTTGATATTGTATTTACAGTTGAAGTCATAAGTTTGCGTACACCTTGGCCACATTAATTTAAAAGTCCTGACATTTAATCGTAGTACACATTCCCACTAATAGGTCAGTTAGGATCACTACTATTTTTTTAAGAATGTGTGATATTATAACTCTAATAGAAACAATGGTTTATTACAGCTTTTATTGCTCAGAAATTTGCATATCTCTGGTTGATATTTGGTAGCATTGGCTTTTAATTACCTTGGACCGAACCTTTTAGGTTTTAACTTTGTCCCTATGTGCAGCTTTAAACTGTAACTGTAAAGTGGATTTTTATGGTGGTTTTAGAGTAGTGGCTTTATTCTTACTTGCAGCAGTGGTTTCCTCCAGCATATTTACAAGGTCATTTGCTGTTGTTTAAGAAATTATTTGTATTTTTTGCACCACAGCACGCTGTTCTCTATATGAGATGGACTGCATCTCCGTCCTGAATGGTGTGATGGCTGTGTGGTCCCAGGGTGTTTAAATTAGCATATTATTGTTTGAACAAATCAAGGCATTTGGATATTGCTCCCAAGGAAGTGGAGGTCCATAATTCTTTTCCTAACATGTCAAGCAAAGAGGCAAGTAGACCTTGAGGGCAGGCTTTAAAATACTGTCACAGGTACACCTTCAGTTAACTTAGTGATGTTAAGTGAAAGTGAACTATTTGCCTACTGTTAAACACACAGAGGAATGTCACCTCCTTATTTAACCTATCCTAACCTATGAAACACACACTAGTGAACACTAGGGGGCAGTCAACACACTTGCCCAGAGCGGGGGACAGCCCCAAACCATGGGGGAGCAGTTAAGGGAGTAAGGTGCCTTGCTCAAGGGCACCTCAGACGTGTCTTACCCTGTGCAGGGATATTTTAAAGGTCTCTCCCATAGGAACCATACGTTAATCAATTTTGAATAAATAGGAAATAATAGGAAATGTTGCTTAAAGTCACTGTAGTGTCCCAATCCTCCCATAATTTGTGCCCTGTGTGAAAGACATAAATATGAGTTTTAATGACTTCAGTCTAAGTGTATGTAAACTTCTAACTTCAACTTTGTTTCTTTATTGTGAGCTCCTTGTAACATTCAGCAAGTTTTCCACCATGGGAAATTTCTTGGACAGAGGAATTTGTTCTTTCTGGTTTGTCTGTAGCATAAAAAGATTTCTTTCCTATTCAATTCAGAATAGAGAGAATTGGAGAGAGAGAAAGTAAGGCTGAGGAGTTTGTAGCTCTGATTGCTTGTAGCTGCTCCAATATGAATGACAACATGAACATGCTGTTCTTTAGTGAACAATTATAAATAAAACACTGGAAAGTACTCAACTTTGGGATGGTTAATGGAACTCCGCCCCATGTTTAGTTGTATCACACAACCACATTGCTGATTTAGTTATAACAACACAGATTTTATTCCTTAGATTTATAAACCTTGTTGTCACACAAATAAATCGTTCTTAATTATCTTGTACCTTGTTCTTTTCTTTGTACGTTTTCTTTTGTTTTTAGTACTCGTGGTGATAAATCACTATATGGCATTCCAGTACTTTGCAGAAGAATATTATGCATTTTCTGAGGTGAGTGAGACCCTTTAACAGCTAATTTCCTCCAAATAAATTATAACAGTAATTGTTGATCTTTCACATTCAATATACAGCACTCTGCTACTGACTGGTCTCTTATTCTAGGTTCTAGCATACTTCACAATTTGCCTGTGGGTGATACCATTTGCTTTCTTTGTATCCCTGTCTGCTGGGGAGAATGTTCTTCCATCCACAATGCAGCAAGGAGGTCAGTGTCACAGTTCTGACTGTGTGTTCATTTCTGCAAATCCAAAAAATGTAAAGGGTTCTGTTATGAATTTTAGCACATTATTGAACTTTTGGGATTTTAAAGGAGGCTGGTTCATGTTTGTTTATTCTTAAAAGACATTCATACTTTAATGTAACTTTATCACAGGCTCATGTGGTTATAGATGGTGTCTTTATAACCAAATTACAAATTTGTTTTTTTTTCTTTATTATTGTTATTATTTTATTGTATGTTGTTGCCTTAAGAAAATCCGATTCATGTTGTACACTTTGACATTTCAGTTTCTTTTTCAATCTGGGTCAGTTTATTTTTTTTATCTGGATTAGATAACACATCCAGTTATCTAACCACTGATTATTGAACACATTTTTAAGACAGTAATATCCTAATAGAATAGAAAACCCACTGACTGTGCATTAGGTATACTTTCTTTAGCTGATTTTCTGTTGGATGTTTTGCGAAATATACATTTTATTCTCTGTTTGCTCTTTTCTCCAGATGATGTGGTGTCAAACTACTTTACCAAAGGAAAGAGGGGCAAACGCTCCGGCATCCTCCTCATATTCTCCTTCCTGAAAGAGGCTGTTTTGCCAAGCCGACAGAAAATGTACTGAAGTGCTACTGTCAGTGTAGAGGACAGATAGAAGGCTCGGGAAGGGGTGAGAGACGTACAATGGGCAGGGTATCCAGGTGTCCTAGTGAACTGGATTCATGGGATGAAGGGAGAAGGGGATGTTTAGGGGGCCGAAAGGTAAAAGAACTAAAGAGAGAACCTGTGTGGAGTACCATGCACACAACCTGCCACGGACATACAAGCTCGTCAACCGAACTAACCTGTCTGACTCTCTGTCCATCGGTTTTACATGAAGTGAGCACAGCCAATTAACGCTCCATAAGTGACCCTCAGCTATGGAATGTCTCAGTAATGAAAAGCTCTTCTTTCGTTAATAGGCATTATTAAGGCTGATTTGGGACTGAATTTACAGACAGTGATCATTGTCAATATTCATGTAGATCTTTAATAGTTTAATTTGTGTCTGGTATTTTGTCCAAAAAGTCTTTCATTTTTAAAGGCTTAAATCATAGACATCTGATGCAGTGTCTTTAGCTGGATGATTGATGGTGTGGGCTTCTTTGCATAAATTGATGGCAGCAGTACTGTCAAGAGTTGATTCTGAAAATTCTCATTGTTGAACCACAGTCATCAAAGTATTTGGTCCTGCTTTTTATTATTCGTAAGCTGTAAAGAAGAAAATAGTTTGGCTAAATATTGCTCAATTGAGATTACCTGTAAGGTGTAATAGTGTATAAACAATCTCAAAATGAGTGCATCAGCAGATTCTTACATTTATTGTGGAGAAGCCAAAAATGCTTAGTACATATAAATGGAGTTTGTTAGTGTGATTACATTCTTTATAATGTTCAAAAGCATTAACACTACTTGTCTTTTTTTTTTTTTAAGTGAATTTGACCACAGTGGTCTTTCTTCAGATGTTTTTCACACATGCAGGTAATAAAATGGCGGTTAAACTTAATTTTTTTTGACTGTATGAAGTCCTACCAGTTTCACTTGTGTGATACCCTGTCACACTTGTCTATGAACCTTTGCCCTTTACATTGAAGTAGCTGCTGTTGAGAGTGTGAGGTCGATGAGAGGTCATTTTAATCTGCCTCACACTATTACATTCACTCACTTCAACATGCTCACACCTGGGAGTTTCACCACTTAAAGGAGTAAGAGGTGTTTGTAATGCACACTGACCTGAAATCAGTTTTTTTTTTCATGAAAAGGTTCATGTGAAAAATAAGGGCAGGTTTTCTCAGGTCAATGTAACATCTTCTCTGAGGTGTTCGATGCTCTGAATCAAGGGTGTCTGATTCCAGGCCATGGTGTTTTTCATTTTTAATTAATTGTATTTAAGTTTTTAATTTTATCTTTAAAAATGCTGCTTTAAATCCACATGATTTACAGATAGATTTACATGGCTGACAATGCTAGATATGGTTTTTAGTACAATCATCAAACAAACATTTGTCCAGATTTGTGCATATATAGTAGTTCTGGACAGTTTTGATTGTATGCAAAGCACCAAGTAGTAAAAAAAAAGCCTATGAAAGTAATTACTTTTAAATACAAATATATTTGTGATGGAATGGAATTTTTAGTGGGAATCATGTGTATTTCCATCCATTATTGAGTAGGAATGAGCTCCCACTACCATACCAGTAGTTTGAGTGTATTTTTGTAGTTCAGGTAAGATGGCATAAGAAAGTGAATTCAGTTATATAATCCAAACATTTCTGACATACGGGAGTATTAAATCTCGCAAAACACAAAAAGTGTATTTTTCAGTCGCTTTATCATAAATGTCAAATTCCTTTCTGGGGTGAAGTGAATATACCATGTACATCAACCAGGCATAACATTATACAACATGCCTATGCAGCTGCCAAAACAGATCTAGTCCATTGAGGCACGGACTCCACAAGACCTCTGAAGGTATGCTGTGATATCTGATGTAAGCAACAGATCTTTCTGTGGATGTTTTATGGGATCGGAATAGACATAATAGCCCTCACCCTTCATGCACATCAGTGGGCCTTGGGCATGCATAGCCCAGTTGTTGGTTCACCAGTTGTCCTTCTGAGGACCACATCTGGTAGGTACAAACCACTGCATGCTACAAGACATGCTGTTTTGAAGATGCTCTCACTCAGTAGTCTAACCATCACAATTTGGCTCCTTTAAAACTGCTATATTAACCCATTTTCTGCTTCGAACACATATGATTTGTGCTGCCTAATATATCCCACACCTTGACAGGTACAATTTAAATGAGATAATTTCCTTCATCTGTCAGTTTAGTGGTTTTAATGTTATGGCTGATTGGTGCATATAGTTAATCATGGTCCTGCCTGTATTTAAATGACCAGTAACATGCACTGCACAGCTTTCAAAAATTTATTACATATGACACTTAAATGCTGACAAGGCATAGGAGAATCCTAAATTTTACACAGTAAGAACTGTTTCACAATGATGTAAAATTATGTACCAATTACAAAGGCCTTCATGGACAGAATATGGTATTAAACAATACCATACAATTAACAATTAACTGATAAAAATGACAGGAGGCCAACAGAATGGGTGTTGAACACTGTAGAGGAAAGAAACCTAACAGCAGTTGGATGACGGTTAACAGCAAAGCAATCTCAAAGCATATGACTGATTTGTAGGGCATGCTGAATATTATTCTTCGATTTACAGTTATGCTTTTTACACCCAAAGCATTTATTTTACTAGAAATGTATGCATTTTAATTTCACTTAGTCTATAATTGGAATAGTTCTGTCAGATAGGCAGAAGAATTTTTTTATTCAGAAAATTGCAAAGTATGTACTTTTGTCAGCTTGGAAACACTGTAGTCTACTTCACTAAATGACAAATTTGATATATTAAGGCCATATATACTTTTATTAAATGTTTATCAAAAGTACAAAGAGCAAATAAATGTTTTTCTTCATAAGATGTTTTGTCTATAACATCTTTATTGAATACCTAAAATGATTGTGTAAAGTCTGATGTACAGTTTTGCTTGTATCTGAATGACCACTTGGTCCAGTGACTGTAGTTATCAGTAATGGCCAGGCTGGAGCTCCTCAGCCAGATGCATTGCCACTTCACTCCATGGAGAAGCTTTATTACCAGGAGCACCTCCTCTGTGAGGCAAATCCAGCACATTGCTGCACTGGAGCTGAAGTGGACCAGAAATTCGAGAGGGAAATTTGGATGGAAACAGGCGTTTCTGAATGACATCCAGTGGCAGGTCTGGTAACAACTGAGGAATATCATCCCATGATGCAGTGCAGTAGACATGACTCTTTCCAAAACAATGCAGAGTCACACTCTGGCACAGATCAGGCTTGTCTGCTCCTTCCTCTGGATGTACACCGATTCTCACAGTGTTAGATCTGCTGATGTTTGCCAGAGGAGGTCTTGCTGGGTTGGGTGATATGTTCCAAATGTCTCTTGATTCAGTTGCATGATGTTTTTTGACAGGCTTGGCAGAATGGTGGCATTGATGACTTAATGTCCACATGCCTGTTGTAGACGATCTGAGACAGGGAAGACCCTTCCTCTCAGCCCATTCAGAGACCTTCTGTTTGTTAATGGCCTTTCTGGCTAACTTAAAGCAGAACAGATTTAAAGAAGCGTAAGTATTTTTGTCAATCATAATATGAATGAATATCAATCATAATATCATATCATAATACCTCTTAAAAATAAAATAAAAATTAACCTTCTCCATTTCCTCTGCTTTCCTATGCATGCTGATCATATCTTGTTTGAGATTCTGCAGTTCTTGCCGTTTCTTTATATCGCTCTTCTTATCGGTATGCCACATAGCGTTTTTAAGAATCCTGGAATACACAAACACCTCACAGTTATTGTAGTCTTACTGAAATAAATAAATAAAGATGGTTTGTCAAATCAAGTATTAGTCAAAAGTGTAATATTAAGGCCATTATTAATAACATTTTGGACTGTGCTGGTTTACCCTTAGTACTGTATTAAATAAAGAATGAGGTTAAATGAAAAATGTTGAGCTATTTATAACTGAGAAAGTGATGCTGAGATGAAGTAATATAGGTGATTCTTATACTAAAGTTATCTCTCCATATTTCTAAATACTGATTTAAACATCAGTGAAAATAATGCAGTTTACTTTGTTTTTATATTAATTAATAGCAGGGGCGGTTCTAGACCAAAATTACTATAGGGGCTAAGGTAGGGCCAGTTTTTTTTTTTAGGGGGGCACATGTAAGGACAAAACACACTAATATTTAAGCATTCAAAATGTTGTTTTTTTTAGTTAATTATAAAACAAAACAAAACTTTGAGCATTCAGCACAGGGGCCACAACAGGGGCCAGGAGCAATTTAACAGGGGCACTGGCCCCTGTTGGCCCCCATCTAGATTAATAGCATTAAGTAATGTGCTAAATAAATGTGGGGGGGGGGTAGATTTTTTTCAAGCCTTTTAATTGTTTATGCTTACCTGGCAGTGTCCCTATGACCCCACAAGCAAGCGAGATCGAGAGGTGTGTGTCCTCGGCTATCACGCACATGTGTCTTTGCTCCAACCCTAAGCAGTGCTTCAACACACTCTTTCAGGCCTGCAGCTGCAGCCATGTGCAATGGGGTCAGTCCTTCATCTGTGGAACTGGCAGCACGTTAGAACAATTTAGCACACTTATTTCATATTTTAGACTTTTAACATATTTTAGCATACTGTAGGCATTGCAATCAACAATGACTTAAATTACAGTACACATTGGGCTCTGCGCCATGTTCCAGCAGATAGATGAGGCAGCAGTAAGAGTTTGGCTTGCTCTCTGGGCTCAGTGACATGTGTATTGGTCTTTGGCCACGTGGACAACTTGCATTCACATCCACAGTACAGGATTCCAGAAGCAGCTTCAAGCAATTTAGCTGACCATGTTGAGCGGCCACATGAAGCACTGTAAGATCCTGACACACAGAGACATGGTTTTACACAAAATGCATATAAACAACAATCACTAAAAGCTTTTCCACCAGACACCCACCTGTGAAGTGATTCCTTCAGTATATAAATACACGTGCTGAAATTGTTTCCCCTTGTTGCCAGGATGTCAAGAGTACCAAAACATAAGTAAATATAGGTAGAACTATAAACAGTGTGGATCACTGATTGTGTGTATCAACAAACACAGATGTCAGTAAAGAAAAGTACCAGTGGTTTGGTCTGAAACAGCAATATTCAATGCACTCACAAAATCAACACTACTCAATTGGTGTGTATATGCTTACTGCATAGGGTATAACTTCACTGCCTTGTAGAACGTATATAATAATAGAAAAGTAATATACTATAATTTGCTTGCTTTTCACAGTTATAACACGTGACAACCAAATCGGTGTCTGCTGCTTAAATTGAGCCATAGGAAGTATTTAG
>JAOVVF010000042.1:4941363-4954988 GCA_028565595.1 Duopalatinus emarginatus | reverse complement strand
CATGATAACCACGGTGTAAAATAAAATCACCAGAGTATACAGTCAAAACAATAGTGGGAAAAGTATTGGAACACAAAGAAAGTACTGGGAATATGCAGACTTGGACAGAATATGTCACAAGCACAACTTTGTGGAGATTGTCCACAAAAAGTCTGAGGATAGTAAAAGGGTCGTTTGTCAAAGAATCAACCAGATTTATGAGCTTGTAAGGATTCATTTTATACAATGTTAGTTAAATTCAGTTCTAGATTACAACCGTACATAATGTGGAGTAGAGCAAGAAACAAGAAAATAGCAAGAAAATACTAATGCAAGGTACCATATTTCCAAAATCATAGACGTTCACAAGAGGCAACCTTTTAGACAAGTGTCCCTCATATAATCAATCTTTAATATGTTCCTCTGAAACACTGTGCTTTATTCATCACACTTTATATGCCATGATCAAATTTTCATAGAGGTAATCGAGATAAAACTAAAATGGGTCATATTTCCCTCCTGCTATTTCTCATCTTCTTTTCCTGCCCAAAGAAGAGAAGCTTTTCCCCTGTGTATACATGCTTCAGTGTCAGACAGTGCCAGACAACTTTTTTTTCAGAATGGAGGCTGTTTAATGTGGGTGATGTGTGACTCAGTTAAATATTCATTGGGAAAACTTTTTTAATGCTCTTGAAATCCTGATGTGTGAAAGCCATAAATTAATTCTTTGTTTTATATATATATATATATATATATATATATATATAACAAATAATATACATGAATATATATGTATATATGTCATCAAAGGCCATAGCAAACTTATGACCTTGTCCAGCCACAGGGTATATGCTTAATTGACTGACTACAGTTAGATGGAAAAAATGAAAAGCCTGAAAAAGTGGGAAAAAGGAGAAATTGAAACAATTCCCTGAAACTCTGGCGGTCCCTGTTAATTATGTGCAACCTGTTTAATTATAAAGAATAATATGATACATGGCCTCAGTGTGTTTATATGTAGGCTAAAAACCTACTTGTTTAATCTGATCTTTGTATAGTTATTGGGTCTTTTATTTTTTTATTTCTCATTATTTCCCATAGATTTGTTTCACACACATATGCCCCTCCGGTCCACCCTTTTTTAGGGTAAAAAAGGCAGTTTTCTAAATTGACTTATATTAATATTTGATCATCTTCAAGATATACATGGTCACACACTCAAATATAGAATATAGCTAAAGAACATTGTGCTACACCAGCCCCCTCTGCTGATCACTTTGTGTAAATACGTCTAAATTACTCCACATTTCTCCCAATTGAAAAACTTTATGTGGGAAGTAAGCTTTATTTTTATAATTGTTTTATGTTATTATAATCATGGGTTGTTGTGGGCTTTCACCTTCCCTTAATGATGAGTGGCAGTCCTTATTAGAGTCATCTTTGCCAATGAGTAAGTTCCTCAAAGACACGTATGCTCCTTTCCATTGAAATTGAATAGCCTATGTATTTGGAAAGCGAAGGCTGATTTTGGGTCATGTAAGCACTTGTGAACTCTTGAGTAACTGAAAGGACAGTTTTGCACAGAAAATCTGTTCATAGTATCAGTGTTATCTAGATTTAAAAATGTGCGTAATGCTGCCCTTGGGTGTAGTATATTATTCTATATCTTATTCATGTGTGTTGGCAATGGGGAATGCAAGATTGGAATTGTAGTAGAGTGGATCAGTAGTCATCTTAGCACTATTCTGTGGTTTTCTACAAGCATCTCTGCTTTTTGGTCAGTCTAGATCCTGCTTGTCACCTGTAGTCTCCTGCCATGTGTAATGATGAAAAGAACAAGGTAATGAGTACTGGTAGAAAAGAAGCACCACCTCAGGCATACTAGGCCTATTCTCATTTGAGAATGAGTATTAGAAGCTCAGCAGTCTGGTAGTGCCTCAGAGTATAGCTTACAAACTGAGAAGATCCAGTTGAGTTGGTTTGGGCACTGAGACCCCTAGACACATGGCCTGCTGGAGGGATTTTTCCACACAGCTGGCATGGGAAAATCTGTGTGCACTACACAGGGAATAAACAGATAAATAATAATAATAATAATAATAATAATAATAATAATAATAATAATAATAATAATAATAATATACCATTTCTGAGGTGATTCTGGGTGCAGTGAGTGTTTCTCAAAATGATGCCCTCCTACAGGGGAATGTGGTTGGTTACCTGGTACAGATCTCTATGATACTGATATACTGTTATATATGTGCTGGACATCACTGCTGTATAAGCCATCATCTATACTTTATGGCTTAAATGACTGTAGAGGACTCATGAGTGTTTCACTGTGTTCCAAATGGACAAGTTAATGGACAAGTATTAATTATTTCCAATAAAAATGTTCTGCATTCACAGTGGATTATTGTACGGACTATAAAAACTCTGCTGACTGTTTTTAAAACCTCTTGAATAATAATGACATACTAAATCAGACATTCATGCACCCGGTCGAGTGCCAAAACCCTACATTAGAAAATCCATTATTCAAATGAGTTATTAGCCACTGATAGAAATAACATATTAAATCCACTTTGAATTGGGTAGAAGTGTTTTAAAAGGCGTATAACTAACAAGAGTGTTGTAAGGCTTAGGTTTCAAACAATGTCCCAACTAAGTTACTTTTTGATATATCAAAAAAGGAGCAGATATGCATTCCGATATGCTTTCCAAAGTGCCACTTCATTTATTGCTCCACTTTCCTAAATGTAATGAAAGAGAGACTGACAAATTAAATAACTAACACAAAAAGTTGGCACATGATTCATTATTGTATTGGCAAAATGCACATATAGTGTTTTGTCCTCAGTTAATTATACATCATTTGACATAATTAAATGGGTTTTTATTAAGTTTCTGGATGAAATTATGTTGCTTGGGCATAAGAATTACCTCAGCGTTCTTCATTTTAAATAAATGAACAGATACTAAATTAAAATAATAGTTAGCTTAATGGACAATTTAATGGACTAGGCTAATGCACTCATGCATTTAAGGCAAATTTGCTATTTAATTGCATGCTACATTCACCTAAATGATGCATTTGCCTTAAATCTAACGATGTGGTCTTTGAAAGGCAAATAAAAACTATCTATTTTATTGCATGAATGGTAAGTGCTGCTTTTCTTTCTTTACAAGCATCCAAATAGAGCACCATGCTGAGAGGTATCAACATCCCAGTGAAAAGTAAATGCTATGGAAGAGCACTTTCCCATGCCCAGGCACTTTGATTTGACAGCTTGCCTGGTGTAAAAGTATGGTAAACAGATATCTGTCTCACAGACGACAGCCACAGGCCCCAATTACTGCTGATTACATGTGAGCATCTCACTTCTTGTCATGCCTGTCTGGGTGGCCATTGACAGAGATTTCTATTTCAAAACTCTGTTTCTAACACTGAATAGGACTCTTTCAAGTGAAACATTGTGAATCATAATTTACCTGTCAGCAGAACAGTGGATACCCAGCAAGAGACCACTTTACCACAGGACTAATGGCAAGTCCTTTTATATTTATTTTGCCACTAAAGTCTTCTGCTATATTTAAGTGAGCTGTATAATAAAACGTGGTTTATCTCCTTTTGATGTCCTACACAGGTGGTTATCCCTGCAAACAATGTTCAATAAATTGTGTCTTTTGCTAACCTGATCTTATTTAACTTCCTGAAATGTTTCAAAATTTAGAACTTAATCAACTAATTAAGCCAGAACTTTCAATTTTCAACTGGGTTCACAATATATTTATTATTGATTTTTCATCTGCATTTACACAAGTACAAAACATAAATCCATAAATCAAAATACAAGCTCAGTTTCCAGGCTTTAATCAGTTCATTTACACATACTAATTGAAATATGTTCTCAGAGCCTGATATATCATGTTTAGTGTATGGGATTTATCATGATCAGTTTATTCGTAATGGATTTTGAAGTTCTATAAAATACTGTGCATGAAAACGGTAAGTAGTAGATTAATGCATGTATATACATATACTACAGAAGCAAGTCTTGACCTTAACCCTACCAAACACCTTTCGAATGAATAGCAACTCTGACTGTGCACCAGACTTCCATGTCCAATGTTACAGTCTGACCAAACTAATGATAACTAAATGTATAGTTAAGGATTCTGCTAATAGCTGATGAAATTTGGTATGGTGATAATAGGAAACAAATCATCCCAGTGTTGTGAACAGGATTAAACCATGAAACTACACATGTTAACACAAATAAAAGATAAAAGTGGTATACTAAAGGTAGTACTGCACAAACCACATGCATGTTCACAATGCAATAATACAAATTACAGTTTACTTTTACAATCAGGCGTTTCTAACTTTGTAAAAGTGTATAGCAGTATTTCTATCCAAATAGCAAGCAGTCAGTACCTAGGCTTTAAATAGGCTTTATGTGTGCTCCATTGGTATCATATTAGAATTTTGCAGTCATGTAAATAAGTTACAGTATGGAACCAGCAGATGTCGCAGTGGCTCTGTCATGTCAAACCCCTTTAGAGTCCGTTTCCACTCAACTGACATAGTGTTTTATGTGGGTAACTATTTGTTGCGTGGTTGTTTGTTTGCTAATTGTTTTGAAATAATATGCAATCTTATAGGTGTTGTTCATAAGAATGTGCATTAAACAGCCAGTTGCAATCTGCAAACCATAGTGAGGCATAGCAGCACCCCAGCCAAAGATGAAACATAAGAGCTCTTTTATAGCAATTTTACTTGTCACTTTATGGGTTCCTTATTACATTAAATAATGAAATATCAAATACAAAGGCTAATACCACCACAGTTTTCTTACACAAATAGAAATCGATTACGTATAACCATATAGAACTTATTTATTTATTAACAAAAATGAGAAAAGACATGAAAACTCAAAAATATCTCATAAAAATACCACTGTGTGTGTATATATATATATATATGGTGACAATATTGTCAATCACTGTGCTTGGTAATAACATCCATGGTTTGCTGTTACCATTCCATAAATCTTTTCCAAAAGCCCTACAACATGAGCTTCCCTGGTTCTGTTATCCAGCACATGATATCTACCCCCACATTTTTGGATGAGCCATTCCAAGTCCCTGTTCCTCTTTATGTGTTGTTGTCCACTTTCACCAAGAGCTTCCGCCCATGTAAACAAAACAATAGTATGCTTCCATGCAACCTCCCCCAGTGAGGCCATTGTGCATTCCACTGCTCTCCTGTACTGTCCCGTGAAGGTTAAGTATGCAGGCAGGAGAAGGACAAAAGCATGAGGTCCAGGTGTGCAGAGAGAAACACTGTGTATGAGATCCTTTTGGAAATTCATGTTTATATCTTTGGAACATCTCCACTTTATCCCATGAGGCTCCACAACCAATACAGGCCTGCCAGATATGTTTCCTCTCCAAGGGTTGCTCACTTTGGCATCTTGTCCCAGAATGGTACATGTGGCTGATTGGCATGATGACCAAGCTTCTCCTATGAGCATCAGCTTTAGTTCAGAAAGTTGGTCGAATAAACTTTGATTCACTTGGCCATCAGAAACAGCAGGTTCAAAGAATTCCTCAACATCATCTTCCTGAGTAAAAGGGCTCAGTTCCTGTCTGTCTGCTCCGTCCATGTCCTCGTCCATATTGACTTCCACTGCTCTTTTGCCTTTAAATAGGCATGCTAACTCCTCATTCTCAAGCTCACTGCATGTGGTTACAGATAATGAAGCCATTTCCACAATCTGATCATCCTCTACTGGACTGTTATTTCCATTTTCTCTATCATAGATTCTACTATCGATTCCAACTTCTTGATACATTGTTTCACTATTCCTTGTCTCTGTTGGTGTAGATGATGTCTTTTGATTCCATGGTTGAAAATCAGGACTGGGATTGCTGTTGATCATTTTAAGTTCCATGTTGTACAAATATTTCCCCCACTTTTCTAGCTGCTCTGATTTCATTTTCAGCATTTGCTTTTCAATGTTTATCTCACTTTTCTGGTTCTCTAGTGTGATGTTCAGTTCGTTCAACTCTTGCTCTGTTTTCTTCAATTTTTGATCTCTCGACTTTAGATCTAGTTCATGTTTTTCCATGTTGTGCTTCTTCATATCCAGTTCTTTATATCGATTACTTAAGTCTTGTTCTTTATTTGTGATGTTGTTCTCTCTGATGCTAAGTTCTTTCTCCAGGTCACCTAACTCATGCTGCTTTGTTTCTATTATTTCTTGCTTTTTCTTGAGATCACTTAACATGCATTCATTTTGTTCTTTGTTAATTTGCACATCTCCTTCTCTTTTCTGCACAATTATCTCTCTTTTATTCAAATATATTTCTGTACTCCTGATATTTTGCTCCCTTTTCTCAAACTCATTCTCTTTTTTAGTCAGTTCTTGCTCTCTCTTTGCAAGGGTCTCTCTGAGATCTTCTAATTGGCTTTCCAATTTTTCCGTCATCTGGTTTTGTTGGTTGCTCAATAGTTGTTGCTGAACTGCCTCAACCTCCTCATTTTTGCGAAGTAGGCATTTTTGTTGAAGGTCATTTTCTCTCTGTATAAGCGCCTCTTCTTTTTTCTGAAGTTCATTTGACCGCTGTAGCAGATCGTATTCTGTATTAGTTAGTTCAGCTTGCCATTTCTCATTATCTTCTTTGCTTTTCTCCAGTTCCTGCACTCCTTTTGAGAGTTCATGGGCCTTGACTTCACATAACTGCTTTGAATTCAGTAGCTCTTGCTCTATATTTTTTAATTCATTTTCTCTGTTGTTCAGATTCTCTCTGAGGCCCTCAAAGTCTTTCTTTTCTTTTTGAAGATTGATTTGTCTTACCAAAAGTTCATCTTGCATTGATATCAGTTCTTTTTCTTTCTCTTCAAGCTGTTGTCTGATATTTTCAATTTCTTTTTCCTGCTTTTCCGAACATTCATTTTGTGCTTTACACTTACTTTCCAGGATTTTCTCTGCAGCCTCATACTCTTCGTATTTCTGGATCATCTGTTTCTCCTTCATATCCAAGTCCTTTTCTCTATCTTTCAATTCTTGCTCTCTTCTATCAAGCTTATCTTTGGTAGTCCTTAGTTCTTGCTCCCTTATCACTAATGCATCTTTTATAGTCTCTAATTCATTTTTCACTTGATTATTTGCAGTTGCCTGGATTTCTTGCTTGTTTAATATCTCCTGTTCACGTGCTGCAATCAACATCTTTGAATTCAGTAGCTCTTGCTCTATATTTTTTAATTCATTTTCTCTGTTGTTCAGATTCTCTCTAAGGCCCTCAAAGTCTTTATTTTCTTTTTGAAGATTAAGTTGTCTTTCCAAAAGTTCATCTTGCATTGATATCAGTTCTTTTTCTTTCTCTTCAAGCTGTTGCCTGATATTTTCAATTTCTTTTTCCTGCTTTTCCAAACATTCACTTTGTGCTTTACACTTACTTTCCAGGATTTTCTCTGCAGCCTCATACTCTTCGTATTTCTTGATCATCTGTTTCTCCTTCATATCCAAGTCCTTTTCTCTATCATTCAATTCTTGCTCCCTTCTATCAAGCTTATCTTTGGTAGTCTTTAGTTCTTGCTCCCTTATCACTAACGCGTCTTTAATAGTCTCTAATTCATTTTTCACTTGATTATTTGCAGTTGCCTGGATTTCTTGCTTGTCTAATAGCTCCTGTTCACGTGCTGCAATCTCCTTATTAGATTGTAACAGATCTTGGTTTTTTATTTGAAGAACGTGTTCGCTCTGTAAAAGCTCATTTTCTTTTTTCTGACATTCAGTTAATCTTTGCATCAGATTCTGTTCTCTTGTAGTTAGTTCTGTTTGCCATTTTTCAATATCCTGCTTGTTTTGCTCCAGTTCCTGCATGGCCTTTGACAGTTCCTGCAACTTAACCTCATGTAACTTCTCTGATTCAACTAATTGTTGCTCCCTTTTGTTAAGTTCCTTATCTCTGGTGTTCAGATCCAGTCTGAGACATTCCAATGCTTTTAATTGATCTTTAAATTCAGCTTGTTTGATTTCAAGGTTCTCTTCCATGTTTTTCAAATGATTTTCTTTATCTTCTAGCTGTTTCTTGATGTTTTCTCTTTCGAGTTCTTGCTTTTTAAAAAAATCCATCTGTTTTTTGTTCTTGCTTTCAAATTCATTTTCTCTTTCTGTCAGGTCCTTTTCTCTCCTCTCCAGGTTTTCTTGGAGACACTGGTTATTCTGGCACTGGTATTTTATCTCATTTTCTTTGTCTCTTATTTCATGTTCTTTTCTAGACAGCTGCTGTTTTTCATCTCTTAATTCTTTTTCTCTGCAGTTAATGTCGTCATCTCTTTTTTTCAGGTCCTTTTTACCCCTTTCAAGCTCTTCAATATTTCTGCCCAAGATTTGCTCCCTTTCTGACACCTCAAGCTCTTTATTGTAAAGCCAACGCTCCCTTTCTGCGTCCTTAACATCCATTTCAGCAATCCTTTCCAAAAGCCTCTCCTCATAGTACTTTTTCAACTCTTCAATCTTCTTCTCCAACTCTTTACTCTTTTCATTCATACTCTCTAGTACAATTTGTTGTTTGTAATTTTTCTGTTGCAACAAACAAATTTCCTCTTCCCTCTTTATAATGTTCTCCTGGTTCAATGCATCTTTGATTTTTCCCATTTCTTCAGATTGGCTGAGCACATCTTTAATCTCTTTCTCTCTGCTGTCATATTTTATTTTCTGGGCATTTAGCTCCCTTTTGTAATCCTCACATGTTATATTCAGTCCATCTAACTCCTGAATGAGTGTTGCATTCTGATTTTGTAGAGACATCACCGTAACCTGGACTTCTTTTAACTGCTTTTTAAAGTCTTCTTTGTGAATTTCGCTCACTTCATTCTGTTGTTGTAAATGGTTAATAATGTTTTCCTTCATCTCTAAGATCTTCCTTGTTTCATCATCTTTTTTTCTAGCATTTTCTTCATTCATATTCATCATTATGTCCACTTCCTCTTTTATAATCACATTTTCTCTTTTCAAGAACTCTTCCATTTCTTTGTACTCTTTTTCTAAATCTTTTATTTTAGAATTGAACTCAGCCATTTTTGCCTTACTATCATTTTTCACATTTTCCATGGTTCTGTGGTGGGAATCAATAGATTGTTTGAGAGCTTCAATCTCCTGCTCCATCTCCATGTGTTTTTTAACTAACTCAGTTATTTCTTCATCTTTCTCCTTCAGTTTATTTAGAATTTCAACATTTTTAGCCATCTCCTGCTCATGTTTCATCTGTTGTATGGCAATAAGTTCTGCATCTTTGCCCACAAGTTTATCTACAAGTTCATTGTATTTTAATACAGTATTTTCATGTATATGTCTTGCAGCGTCAGAAGACTTCACTTGTTCTGTGAAAGCAACCTGTAGCTCTTCCATTTCTTTTGTCATTAGCTCTATCATTTCACTAAGTTTATTCTTCTCTGTTTCCCTCTTTTCATTTATTTCTCTCAATTTGTCATCTTGCTCCCTTATTTTGTTTTCAGTTTTCTGTTTAATCTCTTCCATCTCTTTCTGTTGCTCTTTAACCATTTTCTCAAGTTCATTTTTCTCTGCCAGTTTTCTTTCCTTCTCTTGTTTTTCATTTAAGATATCTGCTTCATATTTTACCTTTGATTCTGCCATCGTCTTCTGCATCTCTTCAATCCTACTTTTTAGCTCCTCTACCTCCTTCTCTTTGTGGTCCAGTTGCCCTTTCAGCTCATTTTCAGCATCCTCATGCCTTTTTGTGAGCTCTTCTTCTCTTTCTTTTCTTTCTTGCTCTTTTAACACCCTGATGCGTTTGAGCTCTAGGACATTAACTTGTAGCTCATCCACTTTTTCTTTTAATTCCTCGCTCTCTCTTTCTTTCTCATCTAAGTTCATTATAACCTCTCCCTTCTCTTTATAACCCTGATTCAGAGCTGCAATGAGCCTGCTATGCTCTAGACTCAGCTCCTGAATCTCTCTTTCCCTATCCTCTGTTAACCAAGTCATCCTCTCCTCCAGCTCGCTCATGATGCTCTTTCTGTCATCTTCAGTTCTGTCCATTCCCTCCTCCCTTTCTTTGCTTGCTTTTCCTGGTGATTTGACTTTGTCTTTCCTCCAGTCGAAAATCCGCCTTATACTTTTCACCTCCCTCTCTCTCATCCTCTTAAGCTCCAGCTCTTGGCGCTGAAGCTTATCATTAACCTCTTTTAGCTTCACATTGAACCTTTCATTCTTTTGCTTACCGAGTTCCTGAATGTCCTGCACAACTGGGGAGAAAGCTTCACATCGATTTCCTGAAACCATTTTCTCAATCTTTTCTAAGAGTGTAGTTACCTGAGCTGTGGCGGTGTTAGCTTCCAGTACAGTGCTGCTTACAACATGATATCTTTTGCCACATTTCTCCATCAGCCAATGAAGATCCCTCCCTCCTCCTTGGATGTGTTGTTCAATAGTAACCCCCTCTCTTAGCTGATCACCTCTTGTGAATAGCAGTATAGCATGTCTCCATACTCCTTCTCCCAGTAACTCCAAGTGCTCTCTTACTGCTGTAGCTTTGACTAGGGCATCCACCCTTAGTGTCAATAGAAGGGCATGGGGACCAGGAGGACACAGTGCCACACTAGCACAGATCTCCCGCTTTACTCTCTCTGGTGTGATTCCTTCAGGGCCACCCTCCCATCCAGGAACATCTACAACTGTGACTAGTCTTCCAGAAATTTCTGCCTGCTGCCTTGAGCATTCCTCTGTGGCCTGGCCTGTTTGGAAAAATGCAGACCCTTTGAGAATGGTATTCCCAGCAGAGCTTTTCCCTGTCTCTCTTTCTCCAAGGAGGATGAGTCGCAGTTCTGGGAGACGCCGTGAGCCTCTGGAGAACAGATTGATTTCATCGAGGTCCTCAGATGATGAAATATCAGCTAGTTGCGACAAGAAGTCATGTACACAAATATTTTATTAATTATGACTTAATTATGACAAGACTTAAAAATATCAAATAAAACCACTTTGATAGGCAGATAGAAAGTGTCAGATCACCTCACCTATTAGCACAGCTTTTATGATAGCTTTTTGTGCTTGAGTCTCCATTATTCTTTGTTTCTTTCTTCTCTCTCTTGCTCTCCTTTTCCCTTCTACCTCAATCCCTAGGAGTAAAGGGTCACACTCATAATGTCGTCCCCCTCTTTCCTTTACCATTTCTTCTATTTTCTTTATTAGTTCTTTCACCTGGAGTCCATCTTTGCCACAGCGTTTGTTTTCAAGCACGTGGAACCTGTTTCCACATTTCTCACGAAGCCTCTGAAAGGACTTTCCTGCATTTTGCATCCTCTGTTCTATAGGAATAGAGCCTAGTTCCTCCCCACGAGTGAAGAGCAGCATAGTGTGAGCCCATACTGACTTGCCTAAAAGCTCCAAGTGTTCTTCCACCTGGTTATAGTAGTCCTCTGTGACTGCGGCACAAGACCGTATCACAAGAAGTAAAGCATGGGGTCCAGGCGGACAGACTGTTACACTCCTCATTGTCTCTCTTGTCACCCAGGCAGGAGTGCCATTGCCAGAATAGTACCATTCCCACCCAGGAGTGTCCACCACTGTAACTCGGTGGCTTGCTATGTCAGCTCGTCTTTTTACACATTCCTCTGTTGGCTTGCCACTCTCAAATCCTCCAGTCATGCCAAGAATGGTGTTTCCTGAAGAACTTTTCCCAGTTCCTTTGCGGCCTAGAAGGACCAGGCGCAGCTCTGGGAGAGGAGGGTTATCATGATGAGGGCCGTCTGCTTTATTTGCTGGAGCTTGCTGTTTGGCTTCTGCAAGAGATAATGAATAATGTAATAACATTTATGTTTTAAAACTTGTGTTTGCTAGTGTGCAATATTGCATTTCCTGTCTGTTTGTATTTACAGAGTTCATGATTTTACAAATGCATAATACAATCATTGGGAAATCTTAACAGCAAGCAATCCAATATGAATGGTATAGTGCCTATAGAGTTTTGAATAGAGTTTTGAAATATCAGCTAATATCAGTTTAATCTAAAATATATATATAAAAAAAGAATGATTTTGCTTGACAATGGCAATTTCACAAAAATACAATAAACAAATGAAAAGTGCATATAAATGCATCAATATAATTATACTTTTATTTATACAACAGCTACAACAACTAGGCAACTTGCAGGGTCATTTCTGCTGCAGTAGTAATTCATGCTAGAAGCAGGAAAAAGTGGCCCACCCACAAAGCATGCTTAAACACTTACTTCCGGGGAAGGGAGGGAGCTTGTGTTCATAGTAGGAAATCATGCTCTGCATGCAACTGTGGCACCACAGAAAGATATCTTCCCCAAAGAGATCCACCTTTACCTAACTTGTAAATTACTTTAATATATTTCCTTATACTCTGTCTGATGTCCTAAATGCATATAAATCTATTGCCTAGAAACTTATGTCACAATTATATAGCACATAAAAGATGGAGTAGATCGGTTTTCTAAATGTATGCTCAGACACACTTCTATGCTCATCTTTACTTAGGTAGAGATGCAGCTTACCAGCACTGAAGGGGTGAATGCTCTGTTTGTCCATCACTCTGCTGTATCGTCCAGTTTGGCTTTTCTTCTGTTTGGATGCACTTATAGCTTCGTTCTCGCCACCATTTTAACGTAATCTTGTTAAAACAGACCATTCACTTCCGACTAGTGTACAGAATGTGGAAACCAAGTCACATGACTAACCTGTGGTTCGCTTCTGACTTGCAGTGCAACACAGGAAACAGCACATATGGGTGCCTCATACAGACACTGACAGAGCGGAAGGCATAAAAAACTCTGTGGTTAAAGCTACTCTAGTAAAGAGTGCCATCTTCACACGCGACGATAGTACTTCAGTTTTTTATCTTTATTGTCACAGATGTGTACACATTGTGTGTATACATATTCTCAACTTCAGTCAAGCATACCGAAGCACAAAGGAGAGTCAAAAATGATCTACACTCCAGTTATACTGCATCAACCTCATACATTCCATGTCCTAAAACACCCACTTCAACTCAGGACGTGCTGTTAATAACCTTAGTGAAACCATGATTATTATTATTTATAGTAAAAAACACTAAAGTGTGCAGGGCAGGCAGTACGTCACACAAAAGGTTGTGAACCTCTAGTCATTAGTCTGGTCCACATCTCTGAGGATCTTTCTTGGACTATCAACACCTCTTGTCTGGTCAAGAAAAGTACAGCAGAGTCTTTACTTCTTGAGGAGACTGAAGAAGGACCATCTATCCCCCCACATACTAACAAACTTTTACCGCTGCACCATTGAGAGTGTTCTGACCAACTGTGTGACAGTGTGGTATGCATGCTGCACTGTGGCTGAAAGTAAGGCCCTGCAAAAAGTGTTTAAAGAACTCTCAGTGCATCAGAGGCACACAGTTACCTCCCATCAGCAAACCTTCACCACCAGCTCTGCAGCAACATCAGGTACTCTTCTCACCCAAGCCACACCCTGTATAACCTCCTGCCCTCTGGGAGAAGATACAGGTGTACACGTGCCAGAACCACTTGGCTCAGGAACAGCTTCTTTCCACTATCTGTTACACTACTGAACTCCTCAATACACACATAACTATCCACTACACCAC
>JAOVVF010000042.1:4907730-4935152 GCA_028565595.1 Duopalatinus emarginatus | reverse complement strand
AGAGCTTAAAAATAGTTTTGAATATGCATATCTGCTGACTCAGGCTATGGGGTAACTTTTGGCATGAGTTGATAAGACACGGATGTGATTAGCAACTCGTCCATCATCAGTGCCACTTCTGTTATCCACAGCTATGTGCAGCTTATCTGACAAATGTAATACTGTGCTAGGTAGTATATTTTACTAGAAAGCCATATAATTATGTTTTTTTTATTACGTTGCTAATAAATACACAGCTAAATATGGAATAGCAGCAAGCTATGAGGAAACACTGCAGACACTGAGCCCTTAAAATACATCTCTTAGTATACTAAATCATCATGTCAGTAATTTCCTTGATTATTCATTTTGGTATTTTGTTTGCCATTTCACTTTCTTTCTTGCATGTAGGTTTCTGAGTGAGTTTCAGGATTATTTTTGCATCAGTACACTAACAATGACTGACCAGGAGACTCCTGAGAATACGGCCATGCCCGAAACACCTGCTGGGCCTCCTGTACGCCCCAGGCAGGCATCTCACCATGGACGCACTGTGGGCCCAGTTGCCAACTCTAACAAAGAACATGAAGATGTCCCAGAGTTTGAGCCTTTCATGCTCTTCCCGAGAGGTCCTCCACCTCTTACTGGTGAGCTGGTTATCAAACTGTAGCAAAGGAGAAAGAGAGAGAGAGAGAGAGAGAGAGAGAGAGAGAGAGAGACTTTGCTGTTTTTTTGCATTTTTTTATTTGCATCTTATTTATTTTTTCGTATAATGGAAATTACACATAAAATGCCACATGTATTATTTTCTGTGGTAATGTAACAGCACAGTCTATTATTTGTTACTTCTGTGTTAGCTAATGTGGTGTAGGTGTAGTGCACAGACACTTGCTGATACAGAGATGGACACAATTGCAGATGTTTATTAACAAACACAAGGCTAAGTCCAATACACAATCAAGAAAGCAGAGTCAAAAAAGGCATAGGGTTAGGCTATGTGCAAAAGGCTTTCAGGATCAGTTAGCCATTTTCTCCTGACTTGAGTCTTGCTCAAAGGCCAAACAATCTTTATTCCTGCAGACCTGATATATGATATATATACAACTGGTATACAAAAGTTTTTTACCTAACATATAGGATTAAGATTATAATTATTCCAATAAAAATGATATGCAGAATACACATTATACAGTATACACCAAAGTTAACATGCTTCTGTGCAATATATCTTAAATGTTGAATAATTCAAAATTGTATCACTTTACAGTATTTGCTTTATTTTTAAGTTGAAATAAAAAAAATACCAGTTTATGTTTACTATATTAAAAATACAGGCCCCACATTAACTCAGTGCAACAGAATACTTGTGTGTCCACCTTTATTTTTGATGACAGGCTCAATCCTCCTTGGCATGGTAAGTACCAGTGTTGCACAAATTTCTGAAGAATTTTTCTTCTGAAACAATTTTTTTACCTGATCTTTACTGGAAGAGTTGTGTTGCTCTACCTTTCTCTTCAAAATGCCCCAAAGGTGTTCTTTCAGATTCAGGTCAACTATTTTGGCATATCCACAGACATTCATGTTGCCATCTATAAATGTCATCTCCCCAAGACCTTAATCACCCACAACTGCATATATTCACATTCCCAAATGTCGTACTGTTAAACGTATGCAATTAATGCAACAATGCAAGTAATGCAATTAATATAAGGTGATACAATTTTAAATTATTTGACATTAAAAAGATATTGCACAGGGGCGTACTCACTTTTGTTGCATGCTGTATGATGTGTATCTTCTTTACCTTGGTTAGCCATGTCCACTAATATGATTGGATTATTATTATTATTATTCCTTCTTCTAGAAAGACTTTTTGCTTTCCTAAAAAAATACTATGTACATTGTAATAAGATGCTTATTAAATCCTTTGGTGGTGACTGCAGCCAAATGTTTCTGCATTCCTCTTCCTAAAGATGTCTTAAAGAATTCCAAAACCACACCAAAAAATAACCATCCTACTACTGAGTTCCGTCTTTAAAAAAAAATAGATTTTCAATTACCATTTATACTCTCTTTGTATCACATTTGCACAGATTATTTGGATATCTGGGATGTTAATATGATCAAACAGCCCAATGAGGAGAACAAGCAAAGGCACAACACACACCTTTACTCCAGTGACCACCTGATCGTACGCAGAGCACAAGAGTTCCTCATCAAAATCACCTTCAACCGTCCTTTCAAGCCTGAACAGGACAAGTTTGCTGTGGAGTTTACTATTGGTATGTTACCTACACTTAGTCAGTATTAAATATTTTTGTACATGGGCTATTTTTATCATAAAAAGTGGTCTGATCTTCATCTGTGCTGCAAGTATTGACACACAGTATATGAGTTAACTAATAACACACACATAGTAGTACATTTCAAGTCTCTATTAAGCATAATGAGGTTTTCATTAACCGTGCATGCCGGAAATAAGTAAGCGCACAGTTTAGTTTATTTACTTGTTAATCCTCTTAAGCAGCAACACCCTCCACCAAATGTTTCCTATATCTTCTTAAAAGGTTGGCCTAATGCTAAGGAGGAATCATGAACAATATCCTTGGTCCAATATTCTTGTGCAAAAGAATTTCATAAATGTGCAACTATTAGGCCTTCTTCCTCTACTTAATTCCTCTTTCACTGTATGTTATGAGGGTGTGTTGAGAAATAATTGCAGTAACATAGCAATCAAGAACAAATTGCTGATGCCAGAGAGCGCTAACTGGAAACTTTGCCATGTGATTCCTTTCTCTTCATGTTGCTCTGCTTCCCCCTTTCCAGACTGTTTCCTCTTTCTATGTTTTTTAGTTAACTAAAATTGTTTATGAGCTCCATATGTATATGCATTTCCGCAAATGTTCAAATCGTTTGAAATGGTTACTCAACTGACGAAATGAGGAATTAGCAGTCTGATTATATTCTAAAGGAAGCAATAATATGTATAAGCAATAAAGACTCTAAGGACAAAATGTCTCAATATAAATTTATAGGGTTTAAATATTTTGTGTTTTTGAATTAATTTGGCTACACAACAAATGCCAATTGCCCCTCTTTGTTACCATATTCCTCTGTAAGAATCCATCCACTTGTAACAGCACCCACACAAGTTTGGAAACGAGCAGTTTAATGTTGCACGCACAAACTTAAAATAAGTGTAGAGTGTTGGGAGAAACAAAATGGGGGAAACACAAATACAAAATGGCAACTGCCAAAGCAGTTGGCACAAGGGAAATGTATAAAAATATAAGACAAACATGTGGGCATAAGCAGTCCAAAACACAAACTTGGTACTGGCAATCAGACTTGGAGCTCTGTGGGTGGAAAGTTTAGGTACTGCTCTTGGAGGCTCTCTGGCTGCCTCTAGTGGCCGCAAACGTGACACCACTTACTCTTAAAAAAATTACCAGCTCAGCAGTTTTGATGTGCATATATTTTGACAGACATAAAAAATGTTTATAGTAAATTATTTATAACTTGACTGAGAGTTATAATAGATTAAAAGATTTATAAACCAAAAACATAAGTATTTTTATAACTACTTTCTTAACTATCTATGTATTTTGCAGTGTTCACTTAATGTCCATTGTTCTGGCCCACAGCATGTGCTGGTATTATTTTTAATTGCCCTCCTCTTCACTAGGTGCCGGCGCACAGTACAGTAAAGGTACCTACATCCCCGTCTTCCCGACTGCGGAGCGGCAGAGTGTTTGGCGTGGTCAGATAATAGAGAACTCAGACAATGTTGTCACCATGGGCATCACTCCTGCTCCTGACTGCATTGTGGGAAAGTACAAGGTGTACGTTGCTGTGGTCACACCATATGGCATTAGGAGGACAAGGAGAGATCCAACATTGGACATGTATATAATCTTTAACCCTTGGTCACCAGGTCAGGATATGCTCCTATAATATAAGAAGCTGATCTTTTTATAATAGTTAATTAGTTTCCATTATAGCATTGTTCCAAATGTTTCCTTCAGTAAATATCAAATACACAAAAGTGATTATTGTGTGAAGCTAAATTCTGTCTATACATATGTTACATGAGAATTTCTCACTAACATTCAAAGTTCTACAAATTATACTAAGAGTAACATAATGGCTTGCAGACTAAATATATGTTCTAAAAACTGTGAAGGATTTTTGACCTTTAACCTTGGCCTTTTTATGGTAGGTGATGCTGTGTTTCTTGATGATGAAGAAGAGAGAGAAGAGTGTGTGCTGAATGAATTGGGCATTATCTATCATGGTGCATATGATGACGTGTCAGAACGTCCTTGGAACTATGGACAGGTACCGAACAACCAAAATGAAAGCACGGTGTACCCTTTAAAGCTGTGCATATTATATAAAGTGCAATGTGGGTTTTTGTTATGTACTACAGCACATACTAATGAGAGTCTTTGAAAGTGCAGCCACAAGGAATAATGCAGCAGAATCCAGTTACATTTAAGTAATTCATAACATGAACATTTTGTTCAAAAACTTGAAACCACATTTACACATGTCCTATGTTTGTGCTTGTTTAAATACTATTAATTTGGCAAAACCATAGTGTCTTCTTGTCACAAAGACTCCAGGCTTGCGAGCTTCTAAGTTCATGTCTTTTTTTGTTTCAGTTTGAGTTTGGTATTCTGGATGCATGTCTGTTCATCTTGGATAAAGCTGAAATGCCCCTCACTAATCGTGGAGATCCTATTAAAATCAGCAGGATAGGCTCTGCTATGGTGAGATACTGAGAAGCAAAAGCTTAAGCAGAGCAGCTAGATAACAAATGAATCCAAATGAATCCAAATCTGTTAAATGAATCCAAGTTAATCTAAATTTATAAATAATACAGTAATGTCCACAATACTATGTCGGCCCTGCAGGTGAACTCACGAGATGACGATGGTGTGCTGGTAGGAAACTGGAGTGGTGATTACACATATGGTGTTGCTCCCACCTCCTGGACAGGCAGTGTGGAGATACTGCTGGACTATGCTGGAAGCAGAGGGCAGCCAGTCGGTTATGCCCAGTGCTGGGTCTATGCTGCTGTGTTTAATACTTGTAAGAGAATGTATTTTTTGCCTTTACTACCCTCTGCTGATTCTCTCACTGTTTTCACACTGAATAAAACAGTGCTCATTGCTTACTTGGAGTAAAAATGCTTACATTAAGTAGTTGGAACTGGAACAATTCACTACTGGTATGGACTAAAATTAAAATCATATGAGTTCCATATAATACTAAAAGTCTGCTTACCTTGTTACAAAAGTAGCATTTATATATCTGTGCTGCTGTACAGATAGCTAGATTGTTATTCATCCCGCTGCCATTTGGGACCACAATTCTCTTTAAAAATGCTAATTATAATACTGTGTTATTGAGTTGCATGGTTATCAGGTGCTCCTCCATTCTCTTTCAGTCTTACGTTGTCTGGGTATCCCTAGCAGAGTTGTCACTAACTACTTCTCTGCTCACGACAACAATGGAAACCTGAAGATGGACATCATACTAGATGAAAATGGCAGAGTGGACAGAACCCGCACCAAGGACTCCATCTGGTTAGTCCTGATTCTTAAAATCCATCTTTAAGAAGAATGTAATAATTCTACACATATGTCTATGTCCTATCCTGTTGGCTAATATACAGAATAAATATGGTTATTGGGATTGTTTTTCACTGAGATCAGTTTTTAATTCAGGAATTATCATTGCTGGAATGAATGCTACATGGCCAGACCTGATCTTCCTGATGGCTTTGGAGGCTGGCAGGTTGTGGATGCTACACCTCAGGAGACCAGTGATGGTGAGAACACACACAAAGCACATAACCACAAATGTAAGTAATCAGAGACAGTACACATCTTTACACAGACTTGTTTGATGATCATACTTTACTACACCAGAACCCTTACTGGTTATGTATCTTTCCAGATTTTGAATCATTTCTCATCATCTCATTTACTTTACTATCTAAACAGATGTTGACCTTTTGCATTTTGATCTGGTCTATTTTCACAAATGTGTTTAGATGTGACAGTTAATTATGATTCTGCATGTTGACACTCATGTATTCACCTATACACTGACATGCAGTGGTAAAATATATAACAAATGTATTCTGCATACATAAATGAAATTCAAAATTCAGTTTAGTTCAGTTTTAATAATACTCATTATTAAATAACAACAACAATATTATACAGATATCTGGATGTAGATTTAGATACCAAAATGACAAGGGGTGAAAGTGCCAAGGAAAAAAACCTTTGATGAAATAAGGAAGAGACTGTGAGATGGACCACACTCAAAATACAATCATCCCTCCTCTAGGTGATTATGAATAATTTCAGTATACAGTGATATAGAGAGGGGAAAGAGTGCTAAATGTATTGGTAGTACAATTAGCAGTAGTATTAGTATATTTACTGCAGCAGACTGTACAGTAAGTTAATAAGTCTTTACAGCAACAAGATCCTTTATAAAAATGGAAGAAGCAAGATTAGAAGTACAACACAACCAGTGGCAGAGTTCAATCAGGCAAATACAGAGTATAAGCACTGCAGAATCACAGCACCCAACATCAAGCATCAGTAGTGGAAGCAGATTGACAGAAAGACTTCAGAAGGCAAACATTTTGCTTCATCTCTGCTTGAGGCTTTATTTATTTTAAAGATTGTAACTGTGTTACAGGTATGTACCGATGTGGACCTGCGTCTGTGGCAGCCATTAAACATGGCCAGGTCTGCTATCCATTTGATGCCCCATTTGTATTTGCAGAGGTGAGTAGTGTCTTCTTTTATACTTTTCACCTACCTGTTTAAATACACCAAAATCAGCAAAGAAATAGTTATGTGTTTGATGACTGTAAATAATGTCATAATACACCACTGGAGAAGTAAAAAAAGATAAATGTCAACATCAACTCAGAACCATTTTTGTAGCCAATTATTAGAAAGTTAAGTTGATTAAATGCATATTATTATTATTATTGTTATTTATTATTATTATTATTAGTAGTAGTAGTAGTAGTAGTAGTACGAGCACACTACACTATACATTAATATTTTAATCAGTATAAATGATTCAAACTCTTACCTGTCTACTCTAACTGATGTTTGTGACTGATTGTGCCCTTCAGGTGAACAGTGACTTGGTGTACTACTCCAGAAATAAAGATGGCACACTAGAAACAGTGAAGGTGAACACCAGCTATGTGGGCCGCATGGTGCTGACCAAAGCAGTGCTTGATAAAGGACGGAGAGACATTATCGACAATTACAAGTTCCCGGAGGGTGGGTCATCTAAAACACTTCTACATGTCATGTACAATGCCTGGTGTATCTTAAACATGACTAATGTGTCATACACATGACAATAGTAAGCTCTCTTTCTGTCTCTGTCTCTTTTTAGGCTCTGCAGAGGAACGCCGAGTTCTAGAGAAAGCTGAGGAGTTTGGCTGTCAGAGGGAGAAGGGTTCAGTGCCTCAGGCAGATGTGGACATAGAGATCCTTGCTCTGGAAGTGCAGCGCGGTAACGATTTTGACCTGGAGCTGCAGTTCACCAACCACAGCAAACAGCGACGTGTGGTGGACATCTACATCAGTGGTAACGTAGTCTACTATACAGGAGTGCCGAGTGCTGAGATCATCTTTGAGACGCCAGAGGTGAAACTGGAGCCACAGCAGAGTGAGTATGAGGAAAGGGTTTGTGTGTGTTGTGTGTGTGCCTGTAACTATATTATATTGCCCCCATTGGTTCCACAGGTAATAAGCACAAAGTTGTGGTGCGCAGTAAGGCTTATGAGAGTAAGCTGGTGGAACAGGGGAACCTGAACTTCATCGCTACAGGGAAAGTGCAAGAGACGGGTCGAATCATAACGGCTATGAGGGTTGTTACTGTGCACAATCCCAAACTCACTGTGCAGGTCAGACACAACCATCTGATCATTAAAAAACAGACCAAAACCATTATGAATAAACCAATATTTTAGTTGTTGATTTAACATACCAAAGTTTTATAATATATTTCCATTTCTACTTTTTGCCTTGGCTGTATAATACGTAGGGTTAATGAGTGGCATTGAACATGCCTGCCACTGGTTTGACATGAAATATACTGTTTACATATAAACAGGCATTTGTGTCAACTGCACACAACTGTATACAGAGATCTGCATATCATATTTTCCAGAATGTTTGGTGGTTTAATATCGTTAGTTAATATGCTTTTTTAACTTCCAGGAAACATTGATACCCCACCGATAATTTTCACTGATTATAAGGAGAATTTTCTTCTTTACGGCCCATCTCTCTCTCTCTCTCTGTCTGTCTCTGTCTTTGTCTCTGTCTCTCTCTCTCTCTCTCTCTCTCTCTCTCTCAGGTGACTGGTCTTCCCAGAGTGGCTGAAGAAATGTATGTGACAGTGGAGTTTACTAACCCCTTCAAATTCAGTTTGGAAAATGTGTATGTGCGTGTGGAAGGACCTGGCATCATGTCAATCAATACTAAACAGTACAGGTAGACAAATTTATGATTTTCCCACAGGCTATCAAGAAATTCTCTGCTTAAAGTACCAATCTGAGCTAAATTATATTCATATTCATATTGGATGCCCACATTTCCTCCCAACACTTAAACATTGAATGTCTGTGTGTTTTGCAGCATAATTGGCCCAGACAGCACTATAACTTGGACAGAGCGTTTCAGTCCACGAAGGGCAATAACCACAAAACTGATTGCCAGCCTGGATTGTGCTGCTCTTAGGCAGGTGTATGGGGAGCTGGAAGTCACCATTCAGCCATAAAGTCCTGAGAGAGAGAGAGAGAGAGAGAGAGAGAGAGAGAGAGAGAGAGATACACACAGACACACAGAGAAAATACATATAATATATCAGGTCAGTCTCTTTATTAATACTGACTGAAGAAAAAAACACCAACTATATACTTTTTAATACTTTTATACATCTACATATAAGGTCACAATGTCTTGGTCATCATGTAAGTTACATTATTTGACATTTTGCAATTTTGTTTAAGGAAATGTATGCATAATAGACAGCTGATTGTTCAATAAAAGTATTTGAAAACTGCTGCTTTCTTTTTGTCCTATTCCTAAATACACATTGTAGAAAACCCAAATTGTTGACCCAAATTTGCCAGTATCTTTCTGGGCAAACCATACCCGACTGAACTGGAAGTGGAAAGATGGTATGGCCTTATGTTTTGTGTTTTACCAAGGCAAGACTACCTTCACAGTCTCAGAGGGATGTGGGGGAAGTGCATTATTACACAGGACCAGGCCAACTACAAGAAAGCTACAGTGCAAAAAGGTTGTGGTGGATTTTCCACTTCCTGCTTTCTCTCATAGATTAGAGGAAGTGTGCATATTTCGTGGAAGTGTGCATGTTTAGAGGATTAGAAGAAGAGGAATATTTGGGGAACGCTTTATGTCAAATCAGGAACTACCATGTCTGAGAAGTTTTTGACAAATGTGTAACATGTTTCCCTGTTAAATAATAAAACATTCAACTCCTAAGCTCTCCATATATCACCTCACATATCTATGTAACCCTACCAACAATGCCAGCGTTTACCGCATCACCGCAGACATAAACAAAGCAGCTACATCTGCCAAAATGAATTATAGCGAGTTCATTAATCCTATTTTATGAATGGATGTATTAGTGTTTATTATCTGTATAATAATTACTGGGTAGTTAATGATGCTCCTCAACTGTTATAGACTGATTTTTATCAGAGAGCCATTTAGATATATAACACTAGATGATTTAGCAGTGGGCCATCTGATAGAATGAAACTATTTTACCTCACAGAATGTTGATAAACAAGCAGATTGTATTTTTCCTTCCTCTTTATCCTAAAATCTAACGCTGATAACAGAACTGTTGTATAATCGCAATAATACACTCAAGGTTCATGTTATATCAGGAGACATTGGCACTGGTGTACTGCTATATTGGCTGAGTGCCGCAGCACACCAGTGCCAATGCATTTTTCCTAATTATTACAGTCTTATAGTAAAATTGTTAAAGGTCCAAAAAGCACATGATTAGGAAATACTTCTAGCATTAAAAAAGATTATGAAAAATTAATAAAAGTTCTTATCAGAGGTTAAAGTATAACTCTTTAGTTAGTTAATGTGACTTTAATCATTACATAAATGTTTTTTTTATGTTTTTTTGTTAACAAAAGGGTTGGTTTAGGAATTTCAGAAACTGCTGATCTAGAATTTTCAACAGTCCCTGGTGCAAAAACACTATATATGTAAATATGTTTCCTGGGTGTTAAATTCTGTGATCAGTTCTGTTGTTGATAAGACAGGCCACAGAAAAATAGCAAGATTGTTTAAAGCCACCAAAGAAAAAACTGTTAGATTGAAAATATAAATAGTAGTATATGTTTACAGCATAGCTGTTTACAGTAGTATTTGTGTGTGTGAGTGTTTGTGCAACTGATACTGTGCCTAAGTAGTGACAACAGAGATGTAATATTACATACTACATAGTATATATTACATATTACATAGAAATAATACATACATCGGAAATAATATATAAGTATGAAACTATAAGTATTATGTTAGATTTACTTGAAGAAAAGTTACAAGTATTCTTGCAGTATAAAAACGACTAATAGTTTACAAAGAGTATTCGAGTATTAAAGAGTATTAAAGTGTGCTTTCATAAACCAAAAAGTGGTATGTAACTAGTAAACTAAAAGTATTTGTCTAAGTTCACTTTTAGTATATTTAAGTACTGAAATAGTACACTTACAAGTTTACTAGTAGATTGATAATAGTATAATTACAAAATTAATTATACTTGAAAATATAGTTGAACTTTATTTAAGTTTACTTAATAAAACAGATATTAGCTATAGATGTACACTTTTCAATAAAGAAATTCAAGTGTACAAGTGTCTCACGTTACACTTTAGCTATATCCACAAGTAAGCTATTGAACTAATTTTAATAATAGTTATAGCTGCTCTGGCCTAGTGGTTAGGCAGCTGGTCTCATGACCAGAAGGTTGTGGGCTTGATCCCCACCAGGGCAAGACACAACTGAGGTGCCCTTAAGTGAAGCACCTAAATGCTCCCCAGGTGCTGTGGTTTGGGGCTGTCCCACACTCCGTGTGTGTGTGTGTGTGTGTGTGTGTGTGTGTTACTGCGTGGGTCACATTCCTCTGTGTGCAAGCAAAGTAGGCAAATAGTTTAGTTTCACTCCAGCCTGTCTATTTAGAACATACATTTGCTGTTCAATATGAGGACCTGGCAACCCTACTTGCTGCTGTTTTCCAAAGTTTAGGTTTTACTTTAGTTTCACTTCCGTATGCTTTTGTTATATATCTATGGAATGTACTAGCATATCAAACTAGTACACAGTGGGTCTAAACTAATACACTATAAAATACTTAGTAAATAATACTTAACATAAATAATAAGCAACAGGACTTTGGATTGAGTTTTTTATGATAAAAAGGTAAGCTCATTTACATGTAATTTATGCAAATTTCCCCATGTCCCCATTTGTCGTACTAATAAAGGATTATCTTATCTTATCTCTTATCTCATCACATTAATGATTGTTAATGATTGCAATTAATGATAGTTTTCTGGGCTGCCTAAGGTCTTCTATATACATTTTGTTATAATAATGAGAATGTTTCATTATATCAAGATTTAGAAAAACTATTGTATGTTTATTGTAATAACTATATATATATATATATATATATATATGTATGTATATACAAAAATCATGAAGCAATTAAATTATACTGTGGCATTTTAGGACTTCTATAGGCTAAATAGATTCATTAAATGTACATAATGCACATTATTTAAATTATTAATTTAAATAACTAGTAGATAGTCTTATAATAATCAGCACTGTGTGTGTGTGTGTGTGTGGGTGTTGAGTAACACTACTTGTATTTATGGTCTGTGTTTGTATTAAGCTATTAAGAACACTAACAATATTTAAGTCTATAAATCACTCCTAATCAGACTTTCAGCTGAATCTGCAACATATGCTTTATAGGCTAAATAAATATTCTACTTACATTTCTTTGTATTTTTATAGGCTACTTAAATGATATAGCCCATGTTTTAGTAGTTCCAGATTCAGCTGTAGTAGTCGCACCTTCTGTCAAATGAACGTTCGGCTTATAGACTTTTACTGTATAAAAAAATAGACTTGTGGAATTAAAGTCATAATGGGGATGATGTCAACAATGTAAAAAGTGAGTATTGAGCTGAAGGAGTCTTCTCATGGAGCTCTGCTGTTCACCCAAGACCTCTGTTCTGACCTCCTTACAAGTTATATACACAATAAAACTATACAACAACCATCTACTCTATTAATAACACCTGAACACATGCATACAGCAAAGGTGGCAGAAGTACAGAAGGCCCTAACTTAAGTAAAAGTAAGAGTAACTTGTAAAATAATTACTTAAGTTAAAGTTGAAGTATGATAAATTATATTAATTTAGATATAATAATGAACTAGTATACATTGTTCCTAATTATTACAGTTTAAATGGATATTTATAAAGTATAATTGTTAATTGTCCAAAAAGGATATGATTAGAAAATACTACCAGCATTTAAAAAGATTTTTAAAAGGAAATCCAATTCCTTGTCAGAGGTTAAAGTAAAACCTTTTTTTGTTGAGTCGTCTTTTTAACACGTTTTCCTTATTTGACCGCTATGATATTCAATAACTAGCTGAAACTCTTCTGAAGCATTAGTGGTTCAACTCTAGTTTTATTAGACAGGGATTTTAGAGAGCTACCAAATTAGGGAACAAGTCTAAATAAGCAATTATATTTGACTACCAGTGACTACCAATATTTTAAAGATAATTTACAAAAAAACTTATAATAAGCTATTATTTTCACTTTAAAATATCCACACTAGAAACAAAAACACAACCAATCGATTTTAATGTTTATGCTTTAAACATTTAACGCCTCCCCCATTTCACAACCAGTAGGATTTGCCCTCATTGCTACCTGAGCATATTAGAAACGCATACATAAACTCCGTGATAAAACAGACCAATAAATAAATGTAGTTAAAATTAAAAGAACGAACCTGTTTTGAAAATGTAGTGAGTAAAAAGTACATTTTTTTTCTTTTTTAAATGTAGTAAGTGAAAGTAAAAAGTATTAAGTGATATACTCAATTCAGCAATGTAGCTGCAAAACACACTGTGGCTGCTAAACCGCCAATCACAAGGAAGCAGCAGAAAGCAAAAGGAAAAGAATGCAGCAGATACAATGATGAAAAGTGTGATCTCTGTCCTTGATCATGGCACAAATTTTGGTATCAGAAGGGCTGGTTTAACTATATTAGAAACTGCTGATCTGGCATTTTTAGACACAAGTCTAAACAAGTCTAAACAAACAAAAACACTGGATATGTTGTAGTTTTGTGGGTGTAAATTCTGTATTGAATTCTGTTGTTGATAACAGAGGTCAGAAGAAAATATTCAGATGGGCTAAAGCTTATGGCTGGAGTATCTGCTTATACAAGCATGTGTGTGTGTGTGTGTGTGTGTGTGTGTGTGTGTGTGTGTGTGTAATCATAAAACGATTCTAGAGTCATGCTTTATGTATTTACACTTCCTGTGTGAGGCTAATGGTGATGAAGTTCTAATACTGAAATATTTATCACACAGCTCCGTGAGTACTGGAGATCTCTCTATTTTTAGAGTTACAGGCAAAATTAAACAAACTTGTGAGCTGACATCTTGGGATTTTGAATTATCACTTTTTATTTGGAGAGAAAATTATGAAAATATGGGAAGTCTTTGTACTTTGTTTCTTGCTCCATGTAAAACAGCTGGGTAAAATCTGAGTTTAAGTGAAAAGTATACATAAATTAATTTTTGTTTTGTGGTTGATCTACAGCCAGGCCATCTGATCAGCAACCTTTATTAGATTGTACATATGAAGGTATGTTTAATTTTTATTTATTTATTTGTATGTTTGTCTGTTTGTTTGCTTGTTTGTTTATGAAGTACAACTGCCTATAACCTTATTTTGTCATCATTGTTTTCCACTGTGAGATTTATCATTTAAATATCTGGGGGTTTTTACACTGTCTATTTTCTAAACAGAACCCATCATTGAGAAGATCTCAGTTGTGCTTATTGGACATCATGGGGTTGGGAAGAATACAGTTGGGAATGCTCTTCTTAAAAAGGAAGCCTTCAAGTTCTATGATAGCTCTAAAAAATATTACTTAAAAGCTGAAAACACAACATTTAATAGACACGTTTCCGTGACTATTGTCCCAGGCTGGGCTGAAGATTTAAACTCGGACAAGAATAAGCAACTTTGGCAAGTGATTAAAGACAGTGTGCGGTCAGTCGATATTGGACCCCATGCTATTATTCTTGTTAATAAGAACTCTGAACCTGCACAGGCAACAAAACAGAAATTAAAACAACTGCTGGGTGAAGATGTTTTTCAGCATATTTTAATCGTTTCAGTGCATGTAAGACACATTGTGGTTCATCACAATGATGGAAAACAAACCATCATTAACAGATGTAGACTTCACTTAAGAAGATGCACATGTGGAGATCAAAACAGAATCTTAGTTGAAACAATTGAAGACTTTATTGTAGAAAAGCATGACATTCGTTTCTGCTTTACGAGGAAAAATGAATCAAACTCTGAACTGCAGAGCCGGGAACTGGCTGAAATTGTACGTGCATTAAAACTCAAAATTTCATCTCTCTCCGACTCCCTGGAATCTAATCGGGATATGATTGAAAGAAAAAATGCTGAAATCTGGAAACTACAGCGTCTGCTGAGAGAAAAGGAGGATATGCTTAGAGCCAAGGATGAGGACATAGAACGATTTATGTCAAATCAAAATCATGCAGAGCTCACTATCCACAAAAAGTTTCTGCAGCTTGAGCAAACAACACAAAAGATGAAAGAAGAACATGAAAGAAAAGTTGCTGAAATGCAAAAAGAACTTGAAGGAAAAGACAGAATGATAGAAAATCTAAAAAAAGAAATTCAGGGCACAAGGTACAGGGGATTCTCGATTGAATTAATCCCAGTAACCTCAGCAGGTAAGGTGCAAATACATGCTTGTATTATTATATTAATATAAGATCAAATAATCTGAATTATTTAAAGTGAAAGACTTTACAAGAGACCAGAGTAATACATTTTAAGGACTTCTTGCAATTGTAATGATACGCTCAACTTAATTTATATTATTTATAACATAATACATATTTTCTTATGTTTTTTCAGAGGAATCATTATCAAGCTCAGTTCCAGTCAGTGAAGATGACAGATGTAAGGAATTTTGTTATTTTTCTCTATGGTACTTGGTACTGTGGTAAAAAAGTTTTTTGGAGTGGTGAGTTGGTGATGCAATACGTTTAATGTTAGCATTATAACATGTACTAAACTGATTGTTGCAGTGTGGCTGCACTCTGAACTGTCAAAATGTCCTTCGAAGCATAAAACATAATTAATAATTAACATAATATTTTGTAGTCTCTAAAAAGCCTTATTCATGATTGCATTAGTAGTGGACAATGGTGTATGTCTATCAATAGTAGTACATGTACAAGTAGTACATGTCACTGTTCATGTAAATGGAATTAACACGGAAATAATAAAGTCAGAGTTATCTTCGCAAAAATATAATTTTACTTTTTTTTTGTGTTGTATACTTGAAAATAAATAGTCAAAAGTGTGTAACTTGTCAGTTTGTTTGTCTAGCCTGAAGAATTGATCATTCAACCACAATAGCTTTAGATGTGTCAGTCAATCTTGTGTAGGGTGTAGTTGGCATTTCAGTTCTTCCCAAAGATTTTTTTTATGGATTAAGATTAGTGCTCTGTGGAGGAGGCTTGAGTTTTTTCACCAACTGTACACCAAACTTTACAAACCATGAAGTTTGCTTTGTGCAGAGGGTTATTGTCATTCTTTAGCAAGTTTGAGCCCCTAAGTTACAGTGAAGGAAAATCCTAAAGTGACAACAAAACAAATAAATTCTTAAAAAATAAAGAATAAAGAATAAAAGTTTGTTTTCTTTTTGTCCACAGTTTGGGGACCACATATGGGTGTGATAGTCAGGTGTCCACAATCTTTTGGCCTTAGTGTATGTGCTAAACCATTAATATATTTAATTGCTGATAACATTTGTTAGATTTTTCTATCAGAAATGTGTCAACATCATGTGCAGCTTACAGAAATATTCTGAGGACATTGGTCTTTATTTCTTTCTCCTGTGTTAGAAATGACTAACAGTCCTCACAAGCTGTTAGCCAAATGGACAGAGGAAAAGACAGGTTATTATAAATGTATAAACAAACATCCAGCTAATCTGGGGGAAAATGTGTCTCTGGGGCATTTATATTTTAAGTGTCTTTTCTGGTTAAGGCATTTCAATATCATCTCTAAAATGATCCTCATATTCTATAAATGTTTTGTTTAACATCAGCATATGCTTCAGAAATGCTTTGAAAAAGTGTATAATTAATGTAGTAAACAAAACTGTTTAGTGAACTGTTTAATAATTTAAACATTTTAATTTTCATTACGCTGATGGCTGTTTTTTACTCAGGTTTGCGGTTCCTGAAGAACTACCGCAAAGAGTTAACTGAAAGAATTGTGGCAGTGATGCCTATTGCTGATGACCTGTTTCAGTTAATCGGCGAGCATAAACACGAGAAGATTCGACAATCTTCACCTGAGTATGAGCAAAGGAGACAGCTCCTCAACGTAATATATAAAGGCGGAAGGAAACTGCAAATAGAGTTCTACAAAAGCCTGTTAAAACATGAGAAGTACCTTGTTGAAGAGTTAGAGGAGTCTCTATAAAATACCATTTGTTGTATGACTCCTAAATAAATCCAAGGTCTCCTAAATAGATTTTTTTTTCTTTTCTGGGGAAGAGATTGTTATCCAAGCCAATTGTCTAATCAGACTAAACTGATCTCAGAAGCAAAAAAGCTGTTAAAACAGTGCACTGTGCGTGGGAGTTTTTCAGTAAAAAGTAAATGTTCTTCACTGGCCGAGACAAACACATTCTCCTCACAGTAACACATTACACCTTTCACTTAAAATTTTGATCATCAAACTCAGGTTTAATGGAGGGAAGCTCCATTAAAGGATTCTTTTCCCATTGCCTGACAAGGGAGAACATTGCCTGTGATGTGGATGAAGTCCTGTGTCCTTATCCAGCCCAGAGAAATTATGTTGAAGCAGACTTTCACTTCCTAACTACAAAAACATGCTATATAGCTAAGAAAAAAAAAAACTAAATAAATAAAGTTGCTAATTTTTTAGTTTGTAGCCTATGTTGGAGGAGCAGGCCATTCCTCTAATACCACAGGCCAACAATTGCAATTGGTAAATTTACAGCCTAATTAACAACACAGTGTTTGTTATCTAGTTGTATTTAATGTTGTGGACCATTAGTGAGGTTTTAGGCTCCCAGACAAAGGAGTTTCCATTTTCTGCTTTTTTTTCTCAGAAGAAAAAAAAACCATGAAACTGTCTGGGGAACATCTGTATTCAGCTGACACAATTTAAGTGAAAATAGGAACTAACTCCTATGTTGGTAAAGTTTTTTTTTTTTTACAAAGAATTGACCCTCAATAATAATAAAAAATAAATATCTTGGAACAGAAAACTTTACAACACCACTGATTAACTAGTTTTCATTTTATGATTATTCTTAAATAATGAAGGCCATGTGCCATGCATGTACATGTGAATAAGCAGTTCATTATAATAGGAAATACATAAAGCATAAATACTGTTTTGCTCGTGTAAACTAATTAGCAATTCCTTATTCAGTACATCAGTCATGCTGTGGTATAATTATTGTAATTAGCACACAGTCCCTGTTGCTCTTTGATTTACTGCAACACCTCTCAGTTAATAAAATAGTTTCCATGAAAAAGACAGAAGAGATATGTTAGTCAGGAACACATTCTCTAACACATTAACAAACAGTTGAAATACAGTATACAACACAGCTGGGTACGCCCCTGTGCAATATCGGTTAAATCTCATTAATTCAACACTTATCACCTTACAGTAATTGCATTATTTCTTAGGTAAACAGCAGGGTGATAGTGATAGTGCAGGACTCTTCTACAGTTATATAAAGAAATGAAACACGTACTTAGGTAATATTAAAATATTTATCCCACAGCTTTGTGAGGACTGTGAGGAGACCTCTTTACTATTGGAGTTACAGCCAAGATTAAACAAACTTGTGACATGTTTGGTTTTTGGGTTAGCTCTCTTGATTTGCGGGGGAAAATCGTGAAAATATGGGATGTCAAATATGTTATTATAATATTTTGTTTCTAGCTCCATGTAAAATAGCTGTGTAAAATCTGATGAGTTTAAGTGAAAAGTATATATATGTAATGTTTTTTGTGTGCAGTTGATCTACAGTGATCAGCAACCTATATTAGATAATATAGATGAACATATGTTTATTTTATTTTATTGTTTTCAAAATAATTAAATCATGTATGGGAGGTATTTCCTGCCCAAAATTTAAATTAAAAGAATAAAATGAAAATGCAAATATTGTTTTGTCATTTCTTTTTCCAAACATGTGTGCAATTATCATGACAAAATTTAAAATGAAATGAAATAAGTTCATTTTCTATTTACTTTTTTACTCAAACATGGGTCAGCACTGACAAAATCTAAATGAAACTTTCAGAAAAACCTTTTTGTTATTTCATTTTCAAAACTATGCTGGTATTTCATGGTCAAAATTACAATGAAAAAGATAATGGGGGGGGGGGTAAAAATACACTTTGTTTTCTTCCTAAAACTGAATATTAAAGGTCAAAAATAAAATGAAAATGAAATGTATTTGGCTATTCAGTTTCAACTGCAGTATGCAACAGATGGGACAAAATGAAAATGAAAAATGGAAAGATAAAAGTCAAAGTGACTATTTAGGATTCCGTTTGCAGGTCTGTAGGTGTTTTCACTGACAGAAAAATAATGAAAACAAAAAGCGCCACCTACTGCCAATTTCTTTTTAATTTTCCACTTTGCCGTTTATTTTTTTATTTTTCATTTTCTGGCTGAGCTACATGCAAATATATACAGATTAGCAGTGGGCGGGGCTACATTAATAGGGCGGGACTACCCTCGTTCCTTCGATTTCAGTGACAGCACAAATACAGTACATCGCTGCTAATGGCACTATGCTATATAGATTTGATAAATAAGCACCCATATGATTTAAAATGTTTCTTATTTTAACATACATACAGTACACCATGAAACATGGAGGGGGCCGTATAGAAGGGCAACAACCCAGCAGCAGGACACTAACACTATTCAGGTGAATGGTGACAGGAATGTTGTCATGCAAAAACATCCGCAGTTCTTGTAGAGATCTGCAGAGATATTTAATCATGCTGGTCAGCACTAGACGTTTTCATGTTGGTCTCAGATTTAAAGTTTTATTCAAAGTTTTCTTATTACAGATACTCACACCACAAAGGTGAGATAATTAAGTACATGAAATCATTTTATCTCAACAGAACTGGTCATCAGGAGAACCAGGACATTTCCCAGTGGCCTGGCCTGTCAGCCTTTCACGCTTTTCTGCCGTGATGTAGCATGTAAATAAACATTGATTATTAAAACACATAGTTGCTGATATGCATGCAAAGCCATAGTAAAATATATGATATACGCACACCTATGACCACCTCACATCATCAGAGTTCCATATCAATTGAAACGTTTAAAGTTAATTTTTACATATTGGGCGTAACAGTGGGTAAATGGTATGTAAAGATAGACATAACTGAAGATAATGGAAAAGAAGACATGCTGAAATTAACAACAGTGATATTGAAGAGTTAGAAAAAGTAGTAAATGAAAAAGGCACAGTGAAACAGACAATGTGGGCTGATCACTGCTTTCAGATCAGATGTGCTGAGCAAAACATCCCTGTTGTTTTTGAAGAAGTCACCAAAACAGGGCTAAACCAAATTCTTCATCATTTTTATGCTACAGTAAAGAAAGGAATAGGTTAATCATGTACTTTTAGCAGTTATATTGGCGTATGTGAGGGACTATACAGGTACCCTAACAACCCGCCCCATGATCAGTCCTGGTGGCGGAAGAATACATCATTTTCAATGTTTCTCTGTAAATAAAAAAGTTTATGAACTGATAATTGGTGTTTTTTATATATTTTATGTTGACCGCAGTATTTGTGGCAATATTTGTGATATTTGTAATAAAAGCAACATTTATTTATTTATTTATAACTTTTAGGAGTTATGAATAAAGATGTGTTTTGATGTTTAAGATTAGCATGAAGAAAGTTTGCTTTTCAGGTTAGGCAACTGCGCATTCGTTTTAAGAACCTACATTATATGTAACCAAGTGTGGATCTGATTTAGGTGCTTTTTATATAACAAATCATGAGCATATTGTTTAAATCCTAGCATTACGCAAAGCTTGAGCCATTTGGTGTAAAGACTTATAATTAATTCTCTGGTTACATGCACTTTTCATTTATAATCACACTATTAGTGTCACCCAGATGAGGATGGGTTCCCTAATGAGTCGTTCCTTTCAAGGTTTCTTCCTCTTGTCATCTGAGAGTTTTACCTTGTCACTGTCAGCACCAGCGTCTCATCAGGGATAAAATTTATATAACAGTATAACCTTTTCTCTTATTTCTGTAAAGCTGTCTACTGGTAAAAGCCCTTTACAATAAAATTGAATTAAATAGATTTTTTGTGAAGCTATACAGTGTAGATATGTAAGAAAAGATCTGCTTATTTATTTGTGTTATGTTAGTTACTTGCATATATGCACAGAAAAATGCAGAGAGTATAGCAACCTACTCAGCCTGTTCTAAGAGAGTTTTATATATTAAAGTTAATATATAAAAATATTTAAAGGAGTGTATAAACACACAAAATCATTTACACATTGTGAAGCATGTGTATTAAAATTGTAATCGGTTTGGAACAGTTTAAGTGACTGAGCTGTTAAAAAAATTAGTGTTTAGATATGGAGAGTATTTGGTATTACCTTAAACGTATATAAAAAGCCCATACTAAACGTCTATTAATGCAGATACAGTAGCCATGAGTCTGTTTCTTACCGTGCTGGTTTCATAAAGGGATGAACACACAAGATATGTGCTGTTGTAAAGAGCAAAAGCTAAATATTTGAACCTGTGGATGTGTGTGCATGTGTCTGTGTGGTTTGTGAGCAACATTTATGATGGCAAGGCCTGCATCTAGCACCTACCAACACCAAGAGAGGCAGATCAGGTCTGGTGGAACTGGAACTGGGGGGTGCAGGTAGGTAGAAGGGCTGTGCACTGTAAAGCATTTAGAATATGTAAATGCTGTACAGTTTTATGCATGTGTGTTGTCATATGTACAACATACTCTTCTCTCTGTTATGCTTTCACACCCTGAAGGTGAACATGGAGAGAATGAGGAAGAGCTTCTTTCCACAAGCCGTACGCACCCTGAATGGGGACAAGACAACTTGACTACAAAACAGGCACAATCCACACACAGACTCTCTGACAGACTCACACCACCACCCTCTCTCACACACAGCAACAGCTCTCTCTCACACAGCAATCGCTTTCTTGGCAACAACTGCTATGGACAATTTCACTGGACAATTTAATTGGTTGCACATCTCCACTGCATTTTGTACATCCGGACCCCTGCATCCATTGCACAGAAATACGCTTCCACATTTTGCACACTTCACATTTTAAACTTTTAAAATATTTTTTTTTCTTCTAATTATTCTTAGATGCGTACTTCTGTTTCTTATTTCAGAACTAAATTGTATTTCAACTTTATAGTGACAGCTCGTGGTGAAAAAAGTGGAAAATCTCTGCTGGCTGGAGTTTGACAAAATCTGATGTCACTGCACATGTGTAAATCTTGTAAGCGACCCTTTATTTGCAGTTTCCAGTTTTGCTTCTCATCAATCAAAAAAATGACACAAATGTTATAAACTTTGCTTAGACTAAAGTTAGACTCAAATTTACAAATGTATCTGATGACAAACAGTTACAAAGAAACACCAAGTAGGGCACAGAAATTTATGTGAAATTCTTAAGTAGCAAGACTGTAATAGATTATTCTTGAAGATATTTGCTCTACAACCAAAACTCAATTTTCAACAAAACATCAAATGCTATCAGACTATGTATGAATTGGAAGAAAATCTCTTGTCAGTCAGAGATGCAGAGCAGAGATGAATCCTGACCAAGTACAGACTCAGTGACCACAGTCTAGCTATAGAAAAAGGCAGGTATAAAAAAAAAATCCTGGCACTCCAGAGACCAGAGAATGTGTGTTCACTGTATGACAGATAAGGTTGAAACAGATTACTTTCTGCACTTTCTTCTTCACTGTGAAAAATTTAAAAATACATGTGAATTTTTTACTAATAAAAAATAAATCCAAAATTCGAACAGCATAATAATTAGAAAAGTTACAAATAATTCTGGGAGAGGGACAGATCACACCCTTCACTGCTAAATATGTAACAGCAGGTCAATGCCAGGGAAGCATATCCCCACCCTACTGACCCCCACCCAAATGATCCCTTCATATACTGTTAGCAATAACTGTCAATAAGAATGTTGTTATTTTAATAATCTTCATTCGGTGTAACCAATTCAGGATACATTCAAGGTACAAGATATGCACTATTGCTTAGTTTACCTCAAAATCTGAGAACTAATCAGCTTTCTAACCCTTAGGGAACACAGACATGACATGACATGACATGACATAATATAATATAATATAATATAATATAATATAATATAATATAATATAATATAATACAATATAATACAATATAAACGAAATGTAATTGTCTGACTATGCAGTACTACCAAATGTGTATGTGTATAAATAGTTTATAAATAGTTTCCTACAAACAATTAAAAAATGTTAATTGAATTTATTATATCAATAATCTTCATTCTTAAATATTTTTTTCTGGTGTACACAATGTTCAATTCAATTTATTTATATAGCGCTTTTAACAATGGACATTGTCCCAAAGCAGCTTTGCAGAAAATAATGAAAAGGGTTACATATACATTAATAGAATAATTTAGAAATTCTATCCCTAATGAACAAGCTGGTGGTGACAATGGCAAGGAAAAACCCCCGAGATGACAAAAGGAAGAAACCTTGAGTGGAACCAGACTCATAAGGGAACCCATCCTCATTTGGGTAATATAAACCGAAGTGCAGGTAGCCAGAGAATTAAAGTCTGTGATCTAATTCATGGTTTCTACCTCTGTCCATTATGGTGTTGTAGACTGTCCATGTCCGCTCCCCAAATCCATGTATGGCAAAAGATCTCTCTCTCTCTCTAGAGTTAACTAATGCACATGATTACCTGTAGTACACCTGTAAAACAATATATCATCAAACTAATTAATTGTACTCAAAGCTCTCTCTTAATGTACTGTCCTCTACCCTACATACGTTGTATGAATTATATAACTCCAATAACTTTGTAACTTATCTAAATATTATACTTTCTGCATTTAACCCTCTTAACTTCGTGTGAATTACTACAGAAATTCCCAAATAAAATATACACAGGCACCAAACATGAAGTTTAACTATATACTTAAATAAAAAAAGTAAAAAAAAGTAAATATATACAATTAAGCAATATGCTTCACCCATAGAATAGTTGTGTTTTTCTTTTTTCAGTTTGTTTAAACTAGTTCAGTCCCCTTTCAATCGCAGTTCAACTCGAAAGTGCTTGACTTCAGTGACAATAACCAAATAAACCCCAAAAGCTAAATCTTATACTAAAGCCGGCAGTTTATTAACTAAACTGTAACTTTCAATTGAAATGGAAAAATTGTACCCAATCCATCAAGGAGTCAGTCAGAGGGGGATGCAGGCCTGTATTGTGGTTTGGGATCGGAGAGGCCTAAAACAACATGGCTGCTTCGCGCTGTGGCGCAAGAAATAAAACGCACTGTGGTTTCTGTTAGCGCTGCCGCCGTCGTTGTCTCGGTAGCCTCGCCACGCTGGCGTTGCTTAAGGAAACGGATGTCGTCACAGCCAAACGATAACCTCGAAGGATCGGAATCCGCGGGTCTGCCGAATAAAGTGGGCCAAGCTGGCCTCTCCCTTGAACACTCCCAGTAAACTCAAACAGGCTACGTCTAGTTGACCTCTAACCCTGACTCCGATTAGCTAACATAACAGCTAAGTGCATGTTTACAAACTTTATTCAAACTTTATACACATTGTTTTAAGAATTTTAACATTGTGAAATTTACACTGTAAAAGTAAATAACCAAAATAAAAAATAAACATAAATACAATTACTTGGGCATCAATAACCCCAAATCCCCACAGGGCTACATGTAGCTTATCAGAATCAGGACTCAGGGTTGCTGGTATGTCCTGGTGCCTTAGCCGTAGCAGGTGTAGCTTATTAGAAAGGAAGAGGAGAAGCGAAAACTGAGAGTTATGTATGATCTTTATGTAACAGTCACTTTAAATATAAGAAGTGCAGAGAGCAAGCAGAAATTTCGGCAGACTAGCTAAGTCAGCATAACTACAAGGGAGAGCCAGAAGGTGACACAGACATGAGGGCGCCCTGGGACATAAGGCAGCCAGCCACTCCACCGTCATCAAGCCTGAGTGAATGTGTGAGAGTCGGGGGGGTGACAGCATCCAAACATCCCAGTTTACCAAAACACTCTATAACTATGAACCCTCTAGCTCTACACCTTAAACTATGGGAAAACTATGAAAAATATGCTTGACTAAACAAATATGCTTTTAGCCTAGATTTAAACACAGATTGTGTCTGAGTCCCGAACACTAATTGGAAGGCTGTTCCATAGTTGTGGGGCTCTATAAGAGAAGGATCTGCCCCCTGCAGTAGCCCTCGTAATTCGAGGTATCAGCAAATAGCCTGCACCTTTTGACCGAAGTACGCGTGGAGGATCGTAAGAGACTAGAAGTTCGTTAAGGTATTGTGGCGCGAGACCGTTCACTGCTTTCTAAGTCAGTAGTAGTGTTTCATAGTCGATGCAAAATTTTACCTAGAGCCAGTGCAGTATGGATAAGACAGGGGTGATATGTTCATATTTTCTGGTTCTAGTAAGGATTCTGGCTGCTTGTTTGTTTACGCACCTACTGGAACAACCAGACAACAAGGCATTACAATAATCCAACCTAGTGGTAACAAAAGCATGAACCAGTTTTTCTGCATCATATTTCTAATCTTAGCAATGTTTCGAAGATGATAGAAGGCTATCCTGGTGATATTATCTACATGAGTGTAGTGAACCTACACTCCGTGGGCTGGTGGGCCGGAGGGCCTTCTGCCCAGGATGGGCAATCAAGCTAAAGCCTCATCACCTTTGACGAAGTTCGGAGCCGTCCTAGCACGTCAACTCTGCAGCATCCGTCATTTTGTTTCGTTTTGTTCGTGATAAGTTTGATCGGTTAATCTGCTCACCTCCGGAAGTTCGCCCATTTTATTATCACGTTGCTTGTTTATGCCCTCATGGATCATCTAAACTGAAGCTAACCATTGATTCGTTGCCAAGGTCCTGAAGTTTTTCTTTGGGCCAGCGCTAAATAAACCGAAATTACTTAGATCGCGATACCAGCCAGAATCAAACTGCCGTCATCGTGAGCAGCCGTCAAGGAGCAATGGGGAGGTCAAGAAGCAGCACACATGCAGCGAGAACCTGTTTCTACTGTGTTCAAGGGACAGCCGCAAGTCTCCGGTTACCCAAGGACCGATAGCCATGGCTGATAGCCGGCTAGAGAAGCCTGCTGTTCAACTAGACTACTCGACATAGGCTGTGCACAGAAGCGACACCATCGAGGATCACACCAAAGGCGTGCAACGGTCTGACTTCGAACCTAAACCCTCACCTCACAGTAATACACACTTCGATGTTTATATGCAGTATTGATGCTGGTTGGTATTACCGTGTTGTTATTTAAAAGCTAGGTTTAGTGTCCACCTCATATATCTCAATTAATTCTGAATGTGGCTCAATTCACCAAAACTTATTTCTTTCTCTTTTCTTATTTTCATAAACTTAATTCACATGTGCATATTCATCGTTTCATGTTTTATTTCATTAGTACTATTAGTCAATAAACATTATATCTGTTATACGCTGTCTATACTGGTGTGATAATCCTGTGCATGGCTCTGATCCCTGAACAGCATGTACGAGCGATCTCAGATTGAGACTGAATCCAATTTTAGTTATAAATTGGTATATATAATAAAGTTTTCCTCCTAACTTTAAAAAGGGAGGTGGTGCCCCGATAATTAATTAAATAATAATTTACGTGTATCGCTACATGAGCTTCAAACGAAAAGACTAGAATATATAATCACACCAAGGTCTTTAACAGCTACATGGTGTACATGGTGTAACTGTAAGACCATCCAGAGTCAACAAGGAATCACACATGTCCTTCACACATTCCTTAACTTGACTAAACTGGTGTCTCTCATCCGGATTTGTAGACACATATAACTGTGTATCATCCGCATAACAGTGAAAGCTGACACTGTGTTTCCAAATAATATTACCCAAAGGTAACATACACAGAGAAAATAATAATGGACCTAACACAAAACCTTGTGGAACACCAAACATTACTTGGTATAGAATAGTCACTATTAACATCTACAAACTGATAACGGCCACTCAAATAAGACCTAAACCAGGACAAAGCTGTTCCCTCAACTCCAACAACATTGTCTAACCTATGAAGGAGAATAGCGTGATCGGGAGAATAGGGAGAATAGCATGGTGCACTTAAGTCACCATTAAGTCAAGCAATACCAGCAGGGAGACACGTCCCTGATCAGAGGCCAATAACAGGTCATTCACAACTTTAACTAACACTGTCTCAGTGCTATAATGAGGCCTAAATCCTGACTGACAGATTTCCAAAAAGTTGTTGCTATGCAGATATGAACATAACTGTTGCGCTACAACCTTTTCCAAGATCTTGAAAATGAAGGGGAGATTCGATATTGGTCTGTAATTAGACAGCTGGCATGGGTCCAGATTAGGTTTTTTTAATTACAGGTTTAATAACTGCTAATTTAAATGATTTAGGGACATAACCAGCACTAATAGAGGAATTTATTATTTTTTAAATATGTTTGATTATTTCTGGTATTATCTGTTTGAGGAAAGTTGTGGGTATTGGATCTAATATACATGTTGACGATTTTGATGATAAAACTAGTGACAACAACTCTGCCTCTTGGAGAGGGTTAAAAGACTCTAATTGCTGATCTGATGTAGCTATACTAACATCTAGTTGGTTTGT
>JAOVVF010000042.1:4888140-4907630 GCA_028565595.1 Duopalatinus emarginatus | reverse complement strand
TCACTACTACATACAGATGGTGTGGACACTTCTGTAGTGGTCTTCTTCCTAGTTAGTTTTGCTACAGTGTTAAATAACAACCTAGGATTATTTTTGTTATCTTCTATTAGTGAGGAGAAATATTTTGCTCTAGCAGCACTAAGAGCTTTCCCATAATTTAAGAGACTCTCCTTCTATGCTATCTGAAACACAACTAGGTTAGTTTGATACCTCTTACATTCCAATTTCCGAGTGATCTGTTTTATAGTGCGTGTGCAATCAATACACCACAGTGCTAGTTTTTTCTCTTTAATTATTTTTGTTTTAAGCGGGGCTACACTATCCAGAGTATAACGGAATGTTGACTCTAAGCATTCGGTTGCCTGATCGAGCTCAGTTGGGTCGACGGCAAACCAATCAAAGCTGATCTGGGAGTTTACTATCTGCAGTAATTGATGTGCGTTTCAGGCTGTACTGACGTGAAGAGTATATATTTTGATTAATATGTATTTTAAATGCGATAAGGTAATGGTCCTATTACATTTTGATTAACACCTACTGAGTCTAGAATGGACACCACTGCAGTTCTCAGCGGGTCATCGTGATTTTCAAAGTGAATATTAAAATCCCCAACAATTAAAGCTTTATCTACAGAAATAGCTAAGTTGGAGATAAAATCTGCAAATTTCTGAAGAAATTACTGAAGAGTACGGCCCTGGGGGTCTGTAAATAATAAATAATGGAATAGACTCTATTGACATATTTTTTTTTCAGTTATGTATGATATTTTAGTATATAAACCTTGAATGAATTAAGTGTTTTGCTGAGGTTTGTGAGTGACGCCTAGATTATTATTATAAATAACAGCGACACCTCCTCCTCTACCAGTTAAACGAGGCTGGTGTATATAGTTATATCCAGGAGGACTAGCTTCATTTAATTCTAGATACTCATCTGGTTTAATCCATGTTTCAGTTGAACACAGTACATTAAATGCCTGATCAATAATAATTTCATTTATAATAAGTGATTTACAATTAAGAGGCCTAATATTTAATAGTCCCAGCTTTAGGTCAACAGTGCAAGCAGTGTTATCTAAATTGCCTAAATTTATATTTATTAAGTTATTAGAACAAACTCTCTTAGTAATATCCATAACTTGACAATAACCATGTCAAGATACATTCAAGGTTATAAACTTTCAAGGTACATAAACTTTAAAGCTATTAGCTACAGGTAAGGTCTATTTCCACAGGCAGCAGCTAATACTACAGTTAGTGGCTAAAGAATGCTGCACACTAGGGTGGCCAGAAGTCCGGCTTTTGTTCAGATAGTCCGGTTTTTCTGCTACCTGTCCTCCGTCCAGTCCTATTAGACCTCATTTTGGAGGACAGCTGAAGGTTGCATGTGACAAATGCGTGTAATTGGTTCCTCGAAAATGTCAAAACAAATACATTGAACTAATTGGATCACATCGCCATGTGATCTTATAACTCACCGACCAGCTAACCGCAGAAAACCCACCCTCTAAATGCTAGTTAATTAGTACGAAACACTATGAACAACTTACGGTTCAGAGTGGTCAGCACAACATTCTTTCATTTCAAAAAGTACTTAGGATGAATTCCATGCTGATGCCGACGTGATGTAGACATTAGCTTCGAAGGAAATGGTGCCACTGAACGCCATGCTGATACATCTGTGGCATCCTTTTTAGTACTACATGGTCACCACTGAATGACAAAATATCTGCTGCTGAACTTTCTAAAGTATCATACTCTTATTTTTCCCCTAAATATTCTGGTGTCATGTGCTCCTCTTTAGGGTTATGAAAGTGGCCACCCTACTGCACACTCATGGAGAATGAAAACTGGTGGTGAACCTGAATCGGGGCAGCTAAGGCTAGTATTAGTGGTGGATAATACACTGCCATTGCAGCTAACACACTTAGCTTCACATGTAGTGGCTAATTCTACTATTGACTGGTCTGCTTATGTTGGCTGCTGCCAACACAGAGTAAAATCAGGTACTTCCTGCTTCTCACTTTATTTAGTGAAACTGAACAGGTTAACTGCAAAATCTCTCTGTATGTGTGTATGTGTGTATCAAGGCATTTTGCCCCTACACCACTAGGAGGAAAGGAACAGCAAGAGTTCTACTAAAACTAGGTTTCACTCCCACTAGGAATCTTAGTTCATTTAACACAATCTATGATAATGCAATGAAACAAAATATCTGAATGTGTGTTAAATCAGCGTAATAATCATGCTTTATACATAGTTTCTGATCATAATGCTAATCATAATGAATTGTTATTAATGGATAGGGTTACAACCCGACAACTAATTTATTTAAAAAATGTAAACAATTTATTTTTGTAAGGTTTTTTAAGTTATTTTAAGTGTTAAACACTTAAGGAAAGAAAGATCTAGTGGGTGGAATGGTATTTTAGAACAACAGCCTGGGTTCCACAAAAAAGCCATTAATATACTGGTGACATCCTTTTTTTTGTTCTGTAGAAAAGGGTGTGTTTAACAATCAGGTTAAACAGGTTGCACAGTTAAAAGCAATGAAAGAGAAAGTGCGGACACAGACAAGCGTTTTTGTTTTTAGCGTCTTCTTATTAAGAAAAATATCAACATTAAAAACAGGTAACTATTTTAAGTTTTTAATAAAACCGATGTGTTAAATTGTTCACTGTGTGTGATTCATCAAATTATATTTATCTTGTAAAACAGCAATATTACTACTAGTATTACTACTCATACTAACAAGAAAGTATTATTTCAGGCTTTCAGGAATTATGCTTGTGTGTGTGACTCTCCTAATTCTCTTCAGTTTCATAGAGTCTCAATCAGGTAAAAAATGATCTCTCTTATTTTCGCACATTTATAAAAGATGTATTTAAGAAAACTGATCTATGGACTGGTGTACAATTTATGAAAACTCACAATGCTTTAAGCCTATGTGAATACCACCTTCGATTAAAAGGCTTCTCATTTAAACTGTTGAGTGGTGTCAAGCTAAATAAATTATTAAAGTGATTAATTATGTGACCTTTGTGGTGTGGGTGCCGGAAAATAGCATGAACAAAAGCTTGTTGGGGTTAAGAAACCTGCCTTGGGACCAGAAGGTCCCCAGTTTGCACCTTGTAACTGCCAAAACTCAACTGAAGTGCCCTTGAGCAAGGCACCTAACCCCCACCTGCACTCTGGATAAAGGAGCCTACCACTCTGGGCATGTGTGCTCACTCCCCTCTAGTGTTCACAAGCGCCTATGTGTGTTTTTATCTCATCATGGATGGGTTAAATGTGGAGGTGTATTCGACTTCACAGTGGACAAGAGTTTTCACATTCACTCTCATGTTGTTCTGCATGGCTAAACAGCTGGAAGTGCAGGTGTTCCTGCATGGCAACTTGTCAGTCAACATTACATCTATAAATCTGTTATTCTTCTTAGATTGTGCTTTTGGTGCCAAAAGCGAAAAAGAAAAAACAAACAAGCAGGGATAGGATGAAACTATTGTCACCTCTCTCAGCATGGAAGATATCAGTGTTTCACAAATTTCTGGAGAGATTTTCTTTACAGACATTATTGTTGGTTCCCATCAGAGCACAAAACAAGATAAACTTTGCTAAAGAACATGAAAAGAAAGGTCAATGGTCTTAGAAAGATAACATTTATAAACAGCACCATGAATACCTGTGGATATACCAAAATACTGGCTGACTAGATGACTCAGTCTCCAGAAGAGTCTCCAGAAGCTTGGCAGAAGAGGACTATTCAGGCATAATGATCCAAAGCACACTGCCAAAGTGAAATCTAATACCTAGCCAAATATGTCACCCAACCTGAATCCAATTAAACACCTGTGGGCCATTTTAAAGAGAAAGGTAGTGCAACACAATGCCTTCAACAAAGAGCAGCTGTAAAAAAAAAAAAAAGCTGTAGGTTTCTGAAGAAAATTTCTCCAGAAATTTGTGCAACCCTGGTATCTTTCATGCCGTAGATAATTGAATCTGTCATCAAAAATAAAGGTGGACACAAGTATAAAAAATAAATTATCTGAACGTCATTAATGAAAGGTGTGCTGACTTTTTGTTACAATGAGTTCCCAGTGTGGGACCTGTATTTTTAATATAGAAAATCTAAACTGGCAGTTTTTAATTTTTCAAAAGAACAAATACGCTACTAGTCAATGTAGAAATAATGTAAATACTGTAAGCTGATACAATTTTGAATTCTCTAAAAACATTTTAGCAATGATGCACAGGTGCATACTCACTTTTTGTTGTATACTTTATATGCGCTTCTGTTTGTATATATAGTATATTGTTCCAGAAAAAAACAGAATGGTGATGGCTTCAGAGGGATGGGGTTTGTTCAGCTGGCATTAGCTGGGACCCCTTGTACGTCTGTCTCTGATGTTCCATATCTGTGCAGTAAGCACACCTACCAACAGTGAACACCCACTAGGGTCAGTGAGCAACCTGCTGCAGGCTGCAGAAAATGAATAAATTAAACCAGTAACACTCGTAAAAGTTAAAAAACAGCTTCTTATGCAAATTCTTCTGCCTGCTGAACACGTTCAGCAATATGACACCACACAGACTGCATGCAGAAACACACTGCAGACTGGGAAAACACACACAACTTCAGAAACACTTGAATAAGCTGAAAACACTGCAGAAATTGTTCAGCGGTACGAGAAGGCATATTAGCTTAACTTGAGATCCAACAGAACATCATTCAGCCGTCACAAATAGTGAGACTCTGATAAGTGCCTGTTGAAAATTACTAACATGTAGTCAACTTTAATGTTTGCTATAAATTAAGAAATTCAAATAATTAAAAGTTATTTTTTTTCAATTGTAAGAAAAAGTGTATAATTAAAAAAGGTCCACCCTGTTAAATGCAAATTATAATTATGTGCTGTATTTGTTTTCCCCCACTATATAGAACGCTTACAGGTGGTTGGTCCAGCAGCTCCTCTGTTTGCTGTGCCTGGTAAAGATCTGGTTCTGCCCTGTTTTATCAAGCCCAACACCAGCGCTGTGGACATGACAGTGGAGTGGTTCAAACTAGATGTAGGGTTTTCATTAGTGCATCTCTATAAGGATCAGGAAGACAGTAATAAAAATCAGGCTCTGTCCTACAGAGGAAGAACATCACTATTTAAAGAGGAGCTACTGAAAGGCAACGCTTCACTCAAACTCTCAGCTCTTCAAGTCTCTGATGAAGGAGAATATAAGTGTCTTGTTGAGGACAAATCCTGGTCTGGTGATTTCATTGTGAAAATCATTGTTGAGGGTAAGATCCATTTTTGCATGTTATACTACATAAAATGTTCAAACTTTATTAATTCCCAGATGGCAAAAATTATCTGGCCCATATCTGGTGGTGTCCTTTTGCACAATGGGCCAATACCGGTACAGATCTGGTTTCCAGATTTGGGCAAACACTGGCCCAGCACCAGGCCAGGTTTCAGTCATTATTTTACTCATGTGGCCCAAATCTAGCCCACACCCATATCCTTATTTTACATGTGGATCAGTTCCAGAACAGACCGTTTTATTTATTTATTTATTTCACTTAATGGAGTAATTTATACTAACAATACACAATGTTTAATTCTGCTACAAATTCAATAAAGACCACCACAGAGTAGGTGTGATGAGGGTTCTTGGTCATTCTCAGCACTGCAATGATACTGACATGCTGGTGGTGTATTAGTGTGTGTTGTGCTAGTGTGAGTGGATCAGGCACAGTAGTGCTGCTGGAGTTTTTAAACACTATGACCACTCACTGTATACTCTATTAGATTTGCTTATTGCTGGTCCTCCTTGTAGACGTAAAAAAGTCTGAGACTACAGTTCATCTTCTGCTGCACAGTTGGTATTTGTCATCCTCTTATCCTTCATCAGTGATCACAGACTTCTGCCAACAGGATGCTGTTAGCTGGATAGCTTTTGGTTGGTGGTCTATTCTAAGTGTGGTGTTTAAAAACTGCAGCAATGCTGTGCCTGATCTATTCACACAAGCACAACACACACTAACACACCACCAGCACGTCAGTGTCACTGCAATGTTGAGAATGACCAACCACCCAAATAATGCCTGCTCTGTGGTGGTCCTGTAGGGGTCCTAACTATTGAAGAACAGGGTAAAAGGACATAACAAAGTATGCAGAGAATCCAATGAACAACAGTCAGTTATTATAGGACTACAAAATCCTCATATATGGTCAGTGGATATGATTAAATAAACAAAGATTGTAGAAACAAGAAGGTGGTCATAAGGTTAAGGCTGATTAGTGTAGTATGTATGTAAATCTGAACTGAGAACTGAGGAGGAGAACACACTATGAGACCTTCACAGAGCAGTACACACAATGAGTAATAACATTTAATAACTGTTTCATCTATGCATCATTATACCACTCTGTCGAATGGCTGGTGAAATGGTAAACATTAATTGTTAACTACAATAGTTGATGATAACAAAATGTTAGCCTGAGCTGCAATGCCCTGATGGCTGTAAGTAATCAGTATCCTGATAAGTCATCAGTATCCTTTATTTAACTTTAAATTACAGATGAAACAAAAGTGAGCTTAAATAGTAAGAATGCTGGTGTTCTCTGGAAATTGTTTTACCAAGTGTAAACATACTCCGTTATTTTGTTTGTTTTGTTTGTCTTTCATTAAAAGGGTCTATATTATGTACCAGTTTAATAATCCATTTAGTGTTGATGGTCAGTCGGTGACCATTTATTGCTCATTTTGAAGTGATTCACAACACCGACTTATGTTACTATAAGTTGACTAGTACTGAGGCACAACATTGCATATTTCTGACTGTTGGTAAGTAGTTGGTAGTTATGCTGCTATAATCAAAGTTTGTTAGGGTGAGTATATGTTGTGGTTACATAATTAAAATGTAATTTAGTGCCAGTTTTTTAGATTTCATATGGCTCTGAGAATTGAGAGGTTTTAATTATTAGTTTGTTGCATATAAAAAAAACTTGCCCACCACAAATGCCATAGCTGTTACTTACAACATAAAAAGATTTGTAATGTTATATAAAAAATAAAGTTACTGTTGTTACTATAATGATTTGTAACAAATTAGTAAAGCCATTCATCAGTGTAAAATAAAAAGAGTCTGTACAAATGTTTGTCCACCAAGAGATTTATTAGAATGGGACTCTTGTTATTTGTATTTAGCTTGATGCTATTAATAATCTCTGTTTATTCTCTCCATTAAGTATTTTTTGTTTGTTTAAACGCTTGCACTAAAACGTTTAATGACTGCAGTTTTAGGAAGCCACCCAGTGATCACAATGGAGAGTTATAGTAACTCAGGAGGGATTAATCTAGTGTGTGAGTCCAGAGGCTGGAAACCTGAACCACAGGTTCTGTGGCTGGACAGAGAAGGAGTCACTCTGCCTGCTGAAGATACACAGATACACAGAGACACTGAGGGCTTCACTGTAAAATGCCGCATCACAGTTTATGATTATAGCGACTCCAACAGATTTTACTGCAGAGTTCTACAAAGACATCACATGATGGAGACAGAGGTCATCGTTAATAGTAAGTGTCTTTGAATACCACATTAGACTGTAACATTCTACTGTAATCATTACAGATTATGGTCATAAATAATAACACATGAAAATGATGAACACATTATTTATACACCAGAACTTATGGATCATTTTTGCAACTGAGGTGCCCTTGAACAAGCACCTTACTCCCCCAATTGCTCCCTGGGTGCTGTGGTCCCCCAGTGTGTACACTGCCCCCTACTGTTCACTGGTGTGTGTGTTCCACTGCACGAATGAGTTAAATGCAGAGGTCACATTCTTCTGTGTGCAAGCACAGTAGGCAAATAGTTCACGTTCTTGTTCCTTATAAGGTGTTTGGTATGCATACAATAATTAATGACAAGTTTCCTAACAATATCTGTGGTAAATGTTGTTGTTTTATTTTTAGGTAAGGTTTTTGATGCTTGGAGGAAGATTGTTGGCATTTCAGTTTTGGCATGTCTTGCCATTGCCATTGGATTGATAGTTACTGCAGTTATTTGTCAAAACAAAGGTAATTTAATTTAATTAATTTCTATCTCAAATTTAAACAGATTTTATGTATAAGGCCTACATGTCATCTCATTAAATTAATTTAAGGCTTTCAAGTATTAAGCATAAGTTTTTACACTTTTACTGTACTTTACTATTATTGTTGTTATTACTGTACTGTTATTATTGTTTTTTGATAGCTCTTTCCTAGAAAATATTAAAAACTGCATTCTGTGTTTACTCAGGCTGTCTTTGTCTAATATTAAATTTTGTTCAAAGATCTGAAACTATGACGTGTGACAAATATGCAAAAGTAGAAAACATCTGAAAGGGGCAATTTTTGTCACATACAGATGCATGTCAATAAATTAGAATAGTTTAAAAGTTGTAAAAAAAATTAAATGCTTGAAATGTATCAAGCTCTGTGTGTAATGAATCTATATAATATATGAGTTTCACTTTTGAATTGAATAGCTGAAATAAAAGTACATTTTTCATGATACTCTAATTTATTGAGATGCTTCTGTACACAAGTCAGAGGAAATATTTTTTATATAATAATATTATGGAACTAATGCATGTCTTAGACACCACAATTCTGCTGTAAGGTCATCAACTATATATGTTAATACAGTTAAATAAATTTTGCATGCAGAATTAATAATGCCTTTAATCAGTATCCTACAAACTGTCCAATCAGTCACCAAAAGGTCCACTGAATTAACCTCACTTCAGATAAACTACATCACCATTATATCTAAGTGTGGTTGGACCTGTGTTCTTCACATCACGTAATGTGTCTAATATTTTTTTTTAATATTGTCTATTTTTTTTTTACTGAGCTATTTTATCAATACATTCTGTATTTGTGATCTTTACTTTAGTTTAGTTAGTGTTACTATTTTCTACAATCCCGTCCTCTACATAGCTGAGCCAGTGCTACAGTGCTGCAGAAATCACACTGTTACCACTCAATAGCATGCTTAGCAGACTGTGAATATTATTTATACTTTTAATTATAAATTAATGCTAAATGTTGATCATGTCTGAGGAACTGAGAACTGAGTTCTGGATACGTTATCAATGTGCTCCTGAAGGAATTTTTGTAGACCAGTCACAAGTTTTTTCATTTAGATATAATGGCTCTTGCTGCACCAAAGAACTGGCTTTGTTACATTTCCTTGTTGGATATATTTCAATAACTAGTTTAATATCTTTAGATTTTCTGGATTGTAACGTAGTGTGCTGCTTGATTTAGTTGATCATAAATTAGGAGACTGAAGGGGCAATTACATTTTCACACAAGGTCGTTTGGAGTTTTTCTACAACAAATGAAATAATGAGTTAAAAGAAATACTTGGGTTTACACAGGTTGCCTTTGTCTTACATTTTGTTTAAACATCTATAACAATTACATGTTTATGCAAAAAAAGAACTTTTTTCATAGCATGGTAGGCAAGTCAGTGAATTACAATAGTCAAGTCAAGTAGTTTTATTGTCATTTCAACCATATACAGTGTTGCACAGTACATAGTAAAACAAAACAACGTTCCTCCAGGACCAAGGTGCCACATAGAACAATAAACTACACAATGGAATGTAAAGTGCACGTATGCAAAGCAATTACAATATTAGAATATTTTGTATACTGACCTCATGTAGGTAAAGAAAATGTCTTAGACATTACATTTCTACTGTCAGCTCTTCAAATATATATGTATATAGTTAAACGTCATTAGTATGATGAGTGATTTTGTGTTCTTTATGTCAACACTGTAATATCTGTATTTCAGAGAGGCAGATACAGAGACTGAAAGCTGGTAATTACACCTGATTCATGAATTCATGAAATAACCCCACCCCACACCCCACCCCCATTTTTTTGAAGAACTGTGAGCTTGTGTTGCTGTTTGTTAGCACTGCATGTTATACCGCTGCTTTTAATGTTGAGACCTGCACCTTAACCTTACACTAATTAGTGGCTATGACAGGTGAGGCAATAGTTAGCTGGTGTAACAGTAGTGTGGTAACATAAGTGTGAGCAGAAAAAATAAGCAGATTCTGATACCAAAAATGAAATTAAAAATATCAAAAAATCAAATTTAGACTGGTCGAAATCTGAATTCTACATGGGGAAATATGTATTGTAATTATTGACAGATATCTTAATTTAACATTTCAGACATCATGTCAAAACTGTTACTAGTCACTCTGACTTATTACATGTTAAAAAGGCTTGCCAAAATTTGTCCATATCTCTTGTCACTGTTACCATGCTTAATTATTTTATACATATGTTTATATAGAGAATACACATAATATTTTAAACAAATGTGTCTGCTTTATTCTCAGAGATACAGAATAAGGAGCGGTACACAGGTGAGAATGAGCTTTATTTACTTGCCTTTCTCCAACCTAATTAAATAATTTCCATAATGAGACGTCTTCATCCTTAATAATTATAATCACAAAGGTATCTGGGAGCTTTGTTAGATTGTCCAGGCTGAGAGAGAAAGAGAGAGAGAGAGAGAGAGAGAGAGAGAGAGAGAGAGAGAGAGAGAGAGAGAGACTGATTGTGTGTGACTGACCATCAGTGGCAGCCATGTCAGATGTGCATCGGCCATATTGTCACTCAAATGGTGATTCCTGTCAGTCACATATCAGTTGGGGTGTTAATAATTTATTTCTGTAATATTTTGGAGTCTATCATCAACAAAAATGTTGGTTAAAAAATGTAAAATATATTATTAAGTTTAAAAAGTATCTGGTTCAGAACATAAAAAATAGAACATAATAAGCATATAAAAAACACAACAAAAGTATCTACATATAGTCTATAACATATGTTAACATTTTTCTTTTTTTCATCTTTTCAGAGCGTCAGATTGTGGAATATGGTAATTACCTTTGTTTGTAAAAACTTGTGCAGCACCTTGTTTGAACATATCTATTTTATATATATTGGATGGGAGGGTATTTCTTTTTGCCAAGTTTTATCTTAGATTAATATGTCCCATTGATTGTTAACTCTAAATAACTGCTCTTGGTATGAGGGGTTTCACCTGTGAAGTTTGCATTTGTTTAAAAAAAAGAAAAAGAAAAAAAGTGGGGTTTGTTTGTTTTGTTTTTGTTTTGTTTTTTGTGTGCTTGGGCTGCGAACAAAACAAAGGATTTCACCTGGGAAAAAATGGATGCTTTTAGCTTTTAACTTGCATGCATTTTACATCCTGAAGATGAGACTGTGTGAAGACCACCCCCCCCCCTTTTTTTTGTGCAAGTTAGAATAAGCTTAACAAAGAAGCATAAAAAAGTTTGGAAATGTCAGTGGGTTGCCAGCTTGATGTAGCTGTTACAACAAGCGTGGAATATGAAACGAAATATAAAATATTACTTATTGTACTATCTCAATGTTCCAATACCTTTGCTCACCTAAAAAAAGAAAGTGGTGTTCTAAACTGTTTTACAGTGTGTATTTAGATTTAAATATCAGAAAATAAAAGCTGAACTCTTTTATATAAATAACCAAAATTTCTATATCCCTTTGTATAAATCAGCCTTTGTATTAATAATCAAAAGTTGGTTTAATTATTATGTTTGTATTTTCTGCCTACTATTTATACAATATATTTTTTACTGTATGTTGGATGTAAATTATTGATTCATTACCTCTTTTCACAGAGTTGGCAAAGAAGAAAAAATATGCAGGTAGAATCTCTGTATTTATTTATCTATCTGTTTGTTTGTTCATGAATGCTTTGCTGGATAATAATGTGTGTTGATTTTATATGAGATAACACCAGTCATGTATATTCCAGTGCTTATTTTGCTTCTCATTAATGAGGGGCTTTTTTCTACCTTTGTATGACTTCAACCCTACCCCAAGATGCCTGTTTCGACCCATTTGCACTCAGTTTGTAGGTCACTTAATGTCATTCTGCAGTTCTTGAGTGACATTCAAAGAAGGTGGTGGTCAGTCCGGTGAGAGTAGAGAGTTGTTTTCACCCAGTCTGTAACTTTGCTGCTTGCTGTACCTAATATTGCTGCTTGGCCCCTTATGAACCAATGTCTTTACAATTTAAAGGATGGCAGCAAACTGATTTTCACTGTATCCATCAGGTAGTAATCTACTATTGAACCCTTCTTTTTAACACTCAAAACTTTCTCACCCTTTTGGCAAGCTTTGTAGTAATTTTCTTTATTACAGTTACTTTTCAGGTACTCACTCTCTGTCTGTCTGTCTGTCTGTCTCTCTCTCTCTCTCTCTCTCTCTCTCTCTCTCTCTCTCTCTCACACACACACACACACACACACACACAAACACACACAATAAAACAAACTATAAAATACGAAAACACACACTTTCTTTCTTTTTCTCTGTGCATGTTGAGAGGTCTATTTTGAGAGCATGGGTGGAGAGTGTGTGTGTGTCACTGTGAATGTGTGATTTTTTTATTAAAAACTTTCTCTATTTGTGTTTTGTTCTTTGCTACATAAACACTAGAACAATAACTAAATTTTGGGGAAAGGTCTCTTTTGTTTAAAACAAATCAGCATATAAAGCTGATGATCTCATGCCAGAGCATGGGGATTGAAGCTCACTCTGGCACGGGATGTGGTGTGAGGTAAATCCCAAAGCCTCAGTGTAAGCAGTGGGGTACCAAATCAGATGTGAGAATATATCAGCATCACGGATAAATAAAGCAGTGGTGGCAAATGTAAAAGAAAGGAAAGTTGTGCACCAGCTGATTAAATACAAAATAAATGTAAGTGGAGAACGTTTTCTCATTGGGTGCTACAACAAATGTCAACAAACATTCAATCCTTAATTCTAACTGTAAAATCTGGAGCATGTCATCTCCTTCCAGCATACAGTTTTCTGAATGAGCCCACATTAGTTTAAGGTTTTACAGGCTTTAACCATAAACTACCTTTTCTTTTTCAGCTGTCCAAGTTTTCTCTTTTTAAAGAATCAGTTCAACATTTTCCAGTATTTCATCTTTTACAAATCGTCTGAGAAATCCTGATCAGTTTCATCCACTCCATGATGATTTCAGATGTGTATCTGTTACTCATATCTCACACTGTGTGTTTCTTTCAGTGGAAGTGACTCTGGATCCTGAGACAGTAAGTCCTTTTCTCAGCCTATCTGATGAAGGAAAAAAAGTGACAGATGAAGACACTTGGCACGATGTTCCTGATACACCAAAGAGGTTTAATCCGTGTATTATGGTTCTGGGACAGCAAAGTTTCTCCTCAGGAAGATTTTATTATGAGGTGCAGGTCAGCGGGAAAACTGAGTGGGATATCGGAGTCGCAAGAGAGTCCATTAACAGAAAGGGGGAGATTACTCTAAATCCTCAGAATGGATTTTGGACTGTGTCTCTAATTAATGAGATTGAGTACTGGGCTCAGGATGAGAATCAAGTGTCCCTTAGACTGAGTGAGAAGCTGGAGACAGTGGGGGTGTTTGTGGATTATGAGGAGGGTCTGGTCTCCTTTTATGATGTGAAGTCTAGCTCTCATATCTACACTTTCCCTGGTCAGACTTTTACTGAGAAACTCTATCCATTCTTCAGTCCTGGTTTTTATTATGAAGGTAAAAATTCAGCCCCACTGATCATCACTCTGTAATTAATACTGAATGAATTTGCACCTCATGGATTTATATAATGTAATAAATGTTGGAATAAAAAGAAATGTTTGACTTTTCTGGTGAATTGTAGAAATAAATGTTGGGGAGGGGTTCACACGTATCTCCCCTTTCTTTTAACCTTGACCATCTCTCAATCACACCAAGCATTTTACAGATATGTGTAGGAGATATGTTACCATTTTCAAAAATATACATTGTTTGAAATATTACATGGAACTAATAGTATAAAACTTTCATTACCATGACAGTACCAACACCACTCACCAATGGGGTATCTAGCTATAGTGGGGTATCTAGGTAGCTGAGTAAAATTTCCTGCCTTCATTAGTTTGGTAAATAGCTTAAAGATAAAGTTTTAGAGTTTAACATGTCAATAAGATATATACTAAAAGCTTTTGTGATTTAATTTCGACAGTTTGTGAATGTATTTCAAGATATGTATCTTATGAGCACTTTTGCCTAGTAGGATTAGTATTACCTGAAAAACTACCTTGCTTGGTATATAGAACAATTTGCACTTTTCTAGCTGATGCTGCTGACCATGGCTAACATGCATAAACAGTATTTCTTACATCATATCTTACAGTCATTCTTACATCATATCCATTTTATATACAGTTAGTAACGTATGACCATTTAGTGACTGAACCTCACACCCGTATTCACACTCACCATTAATAATTTTAATTGAGTTTGTATTTTTGATCCTTTAATGTACAATGTATGGGTAATTATTGTGTGTTACATTTGTTTGAAATACACTTTATGTTTGGGACATAGCAATGATAGGAGCTGAAAAGAAATTGTTAACATGTAGACTTCAAGACACTCCCATCAGCTCTCGCTGTGTGACAGTCTGTAAGGACCAGGGCTGTCCCTCAGACATACATAATCTGAAAAATTTCTGATGTTTACTTAGGACAGATCGTGGCTTGTGGGACTTTGATTGCTAACAATGAAGCGTAGAACAATTTGTAAAAATGTCATACCATGTAAGGTGTCTCACATTTTCAACATCAGTTGAGATTTAAAAATCCTGTAGTGTGGGCCAGGGATTAGGCAGATAATAATAATCATGCAAATAATAATCATGTGATATTCTTACATGTGGAAGATTCTGTGTTTTATTTGACACATACACAGTCATACATGGTACAACCTGCAGCCTTTGACTTTCTGTCCATAAGAGTAAAATAAAATAAAATATAACATATTGAATTAAATTAAAATTAAATTGAAAAGTAAAATATAGTTATAAAATATAAATACACATCTATGAATAATAAGAATAAGTGCCTCAGTGTGCTGTTTTTACTGACATATTTCTAATAATGTGTATTTAAATGTTCTATTTAAGCATGTCTTGTATATACAATTACTGTTACCCTTTATTCCTTTACTATTTATATAATTGTGATTTTTGCAAAGCACTTTGAACTGCTTTTTGTTTGAATGATTATGTAAAATAATGACTTATAAATTAATGATTATGATAAGGATAAAGCATCTGCATCTACTAAAGGAACCTGGTGATTTTTTTCCATTAATCATTTTAACTTAATAACAAATGCTTGCTTTTTCGTGTGTGTCTGTGTGTGTGTGTGTGTGTGTGTGAGAGAGAGAGAGAGAGAGAGAGAGAGAGAGAGAGAGAGACTTCATCTCTTATAAGGCGTCTGAGAGCCATGTGACTGAGCCGCCTAATCAAGTGCGCTGCAGGTCCTCGGAGTTTTACCTGGGGGTCATTTGGAGTAGTGGGTGCCATCTATTTTTCCCTATACATTTAGGATTTTTTATTATTATTTCAAGATAAATGTCCCGAAAAAAATCTCTAGATAATTTATTATCAGGCATTTTTTATCCATGTTTCTTTATGCATAACAGAAAACCATTTATTTCTATCTAATGCTACTTTTCAGGGCCTCTGTAATTACTGTAGATACAAGATCAGTTTTAAAGTCATACTTTCCTTTAAGAATGTAGAAATTAAGAGTGTAGAAATAAAAACGGCTTTAATTTCACAACATTGGTTTGGGGAGGCGGAGAGAAGAAGAGACTGAAAGTGAAAGTAATCGATGTCGCTTCATTACGTCCGGATGCAAAACAAGCAAGCAGGAGTGAAAAGGTTATAGCTAATATTTTCATTAAAATGTCACAGTATCAGTACCCTGTGCTTTTTGAGACAAACAGTCTCTCAGATGAAGAAATGAAGAAGGTTAGGAACTATTTTCAGATCAGGCGGCTGTCTGGAGGTGGAGAATGTGGAGAAGTGGAGAAAGTTGAAGACAACACCTATAAGATAAGCTTCCTGGAAAAAGCAGGTCAGTAAAAAAAACAACAACATATAATTATTGACTTTTCTGCTGTATTTAAAGTTTGTTTACTTGTGCAAACATGTGTCTAAGAATATAGTGTACATTATATTGTTATTTTCAATCATCTATTATTATTATTATTATTATTATTATTATTATTATTGTTGTTGTTATTACAGCACAGGACAGAGTATTAAGCAAAACTGATCATATACTCAGTCTTCCTGGGCGAGGAGACGTACGTATCTTGATTAAGCACCATGACCATAAAGAGGAGAAACAGCTTCTGCCACATTCCACAACAACTCAACAAGTAGGTGATGGGTTACTTCACATGTGGTGAAAAAAAAAGGAAATGCATACTCTGACTTATAGGAAATGCCAAATGAGTTTTCAGGAAATATATACTATATTATACTATATATAGTTGCTGTTAGAAAAATGGACTGGTTATATAATCATTTTTTTTCTTTACAGGCAACTGGGCATACACCAATGCAGAAAGTTTATAAACTTGACCCATATTTACTGCAATATCTGAAAGACAGTTCAAGAGCAAAGTCAGATTTGGAAGAACAGCTCTCCTTATTGCTAAGCACCTTTAAGATAGACCTGGTCACTGAGACAGTAGTGGTAGTAAGAAATGAATTCCCAACAGATCAAAATGATCTTGTCCAGCAAAAATGGGAAGCAAAGATTGATTTATTGTTCTCGGAACTACAGGATCGCTATATCATCCATTTCGAGGTTGACCCTAAGATGCTTGAGATATTACAAAAAAACTCTTCATTTTTTTCACAAGACCTTCTAATCTATGAAGAAAAAGGTTTATCTGTGATTGTTGGAGAAAATATGGAAGTAAAAAAGTTCTTGAAAGAATTAGAGGCTTTGCAGTTGAGGCAGCAAGCCCGTAAAGAATGTCCTGTCTCTGAGACACGTTATGCACTTGTGAAAAAGCAGTTTGAACAGGAGATGAAGTCACAATTTTCAAAGATCACAATTACACAGGAGCAGCCTGGCTGTCTTATCCTAAAGGGTCCTGAAGAACAAATCCATTCAGCAGCAACAAAGCTTCAAGAGTTGCTGATTCAGATTCAAGAAAAAAGAATCCCACTACTTCATCCCCTCCAAGCATTTTTGTCATCTAGTGGTGCTATTCAGAGCTTTCAAGCCCGATTTCAGCAGAATCTCTGCAGTCCGGTTTTGCTTGAGGCCACAGGTTCAGGCTCCGATTTGGTTCTGCTAAGTTTGTCCACAGGCGCACTTCAGGAAGCAGCAAATGCAGTACAGAGAGACCTGTGTGTAGAGACAGTGCTGCTGGAGCAAGCTGAATCTGCACCAACAGGAATAGATACATTAAAGAAAGCTTTGAGTCGTGCATTACAGCAAGCTAATAGTGTAACTTCAAAAGTGGAACTTAGCTATGAGCCAGGGTCAGGGTCTGACCCCAGGATGAAGGTGCAACTGGTTGGCTACAGCAGTGAAGTCTATAAATTAAAAAATATTATACATGACTACAAGCAAAACTATGTCGAATACACTGACAATGTGCGTCTACCATTAGCAGAAATGGTAGATAATTTTTCTGAACTTCTGTCACTACTGGGTGTGACGGCAACCGATGTAAATCTAACGCCTTCATCTTCACCTTTCCCATGTGTCCACATCTCGGGACCTCGGTGTAAAGTAACTGACATGATGAAGACTCTGACTTCCTCATTAAACAATCTTTCATTGAGTACAGTTTTAATAGATGGTCCTGGAGTCTTGCAGTTCTTTCAAGAGGAAGGTTTACACACACGAGACTTATTGCAGACTTCCTGTCAGCTTCTGATATGCTTAAAAAATACAATCCAAACAGGGGCAGCAACAGCCAGAAATACAGCCTTTACTAGTCTCCCTAACATACCTGCAGTTGTGTCACATACACATAACCCTGTGGCCCTGGAAATTGTATTCGGAGGACTTGAAGATCAACAGGTAAAACTAATTATACATTTTTGTATTAATTATTAATAATGTTTTAATAATAAAATAAAATGTAACACTATTAATTAAGGTATTGTAGTAAACCTCTGACAGAAGGTTTTTTATATGTTATATGTATTCTATCTAACCACACAGATAAATATTAAAATAACATTTGTGATTTCTTTAAAACAGGCTGATGTACTTGTTGCCCCTATGTTGAATACAAACTTGGCCTCAACCAAGGTTGGTCAATCCTTGCTAAATAAAGCAGGGCAGCAATTTCAGAGTAATTTTGATGTTGCCAAAGGAAGAATCAGAATTACACCTGGAGATGTGCTGGAGGTAAATGGGTCTCCATTAGGGTGCAAGAAGGTTTTCTTCATAGAGTGTGTACCTTGGAGTGGAAACGCACACAGCAGTGAAAAGGTCAGAAGAGTAAAAGAGTTTCAGTTGATGATAGTTATAATAGTGTGGCAATTTGTGAGACTTTAAGACATATAACACTTTGTCATTGATTTGATGTTTTATAGGCATTACGCTGTGGGCTTGAACGAGCTCTGGCACTTTGTGAACAGCAGGCATTGAGCTCAGTCGCTTTTCCAGTAATTGGACCCGGTGTGGCACTGGCTGTACCTGTACAAAATACCACTAATATTCTAATAGGAGAGATTAGGAAATTTGGCCTGACTGCATCCAATAATTCTCTCAAGACAATACGAATTGTAATAAAGCCTAATTACCCAAACTCTGAAGAGGTAAGAGAATATCACAATGTATATGTATAATCTCTAATACTACTAATAAATTAATTATCAAAACTACCACAAGGTGGCACTAAAGTCATAACAATGGTTTAAGAGTTTGTTTTGTTTGGTTTTTTTCACTGTTATTTTCACCGTTAGATTTACCAGGCAGTCTATTCTGGATTAAATGAAATAATGGTGGATATCACAGGAGAGGGTAAGTGTGTGTTTTTTAAGGTATGCCTTAAATTATTAAGTGTAATGTTGCTGTCTGACTACTATCATATAACTATTTGTAAGCATATGTATTTGGCTCCCACAGCTGCCTTTCAGTTTTTAAGCTCTGAAATTGATGAAATCACCATCCCAGTGGCCAGATGTCAACTCCATTGTATATTTGGAGACATCAGCAATGAGACTACAGATGTCATTGTAAACACCACAGACTTTACTGATTTACAGACAGGTGCTGTTTGATCCTAAGCACTACTTTTCAAATGTATTTCGTTCTCTTCTTTTTCTGTGAATATGGAGAAATTAATAATAATATTTTTTCAGATGTGTGCAGTGACATCCTGACTATAGCTGGACCACAAGTCAGGGCTGCTCTCACAGGAGGTAGCAAACACTCTTTTTGTACACTTTTTTTTTCTTCTTCCAAATGTTTCAAATATACACTACTGTGTAAAAGTCTTAGGCACATATAAAGAAATGTTGTAAAGAGGTTTTTACTATTTAAAAGAAAACCCCCACAA
>JAOVVF010000042.1:4851844-4868935 GCA_028565595.1 Duopalatinus emarginatus | reverse complement strand
AATACTGGTCTTTATATGATTACAGGACCAATACTGGTCTTTATATGAATACAGGACCAATACTGATCTTTATATGATTACAGGACCAATACTGGTCTTTATATGAATACAGGACCAATACTGATCTTTATATGATTACAGGACCAGTAACAACAACAAAAACGTTGAGTAATGTAATTGTTTTTCGACATTAAAAACATTTTTACAAGTTGACTTGTACAGTAAACTCCATCACCTCCAGCAGGCACAATAATACCTAACATGCATTCTGGATAAATTATCTCACTACTTATTGAATATTAATATAAAAATCACGTGCTTAATATATATATATATATTTTAATAGTTCTTTTAATGAACCGTAAACTATTAGTGTATGCTTTCCATGACAACCGAAAGCTTTCACGTTGCTGCAGCAACCCTGACCTCATCCAATCACTTGTCGCAGATCTGTCACGTGCTCCCCGTTAAGGACCCGTATGTGTACAACATGGCGAGTTCATCTCATGTCTCATAGCTATGCTAAACAGCCTAACGCATCCTGGGAACAGAGCGAAAACTATTAAAAGTGTCGCGAGTCATTTTTTATATATAAAATGTGCTGATGGCATGTAGAGAGTTCAAAGCTCGTTTTGAGAAGAATTCCGTCTGCGGTGTGATTGAGAAAGACGAAGAAGATGAGGTGGATGGAGTCAGCGATGGAAGTGAAACACAGTCCAGTTCATCAGCCAGTTCCTCCGAGTACTCAGAGTAAGAGCCAGCAGGAAGAAGGGGAAAGTGTTTGTATTAAAAGCATAATATATTGTGCACTCCCACATACTTTATTCATCTTATATATTAATCTCAGATCTGTTTATCTTTTATAAATCTCACTTTTTATCAGTGATCAAAACTTTTAAAATAATGATCCAGAGTATGAAAGTGAAATGAAAGTGAACTATTTGCCTACTGTGTTTGCACACAGAAGGAATGTGACCTCCGCATTTAACCCATCCGCGTAGTGAAACACACACACACCCCAGTGAACACTAGGGGGCAGTAAACACACTTGCCCAGAGCAGGGGGCAGCCCCAAACCACGGCACCCGGGGAGCAGTTAGGGGAGTTAGGTGCCTTGCTTAAGGGCACCTCAGTCTTGTTTTGCCCTGGGCGGGGATCGAACCCATGACCTTCTGGTCACGAGACCGGTTCCCGAGATCAAGCAGAATTGTTACAAGTAATCTGAATAATAATAATAATAAAAAAAACAGTTCCTCTTTTCTGACTTTCAATTTTAAGGAAAAGTTGTGTTTCCAATTTAGAAAGCCATCGTTCATCAATAATTACATGCTGTTCCTCATCTTTACTGCATTCATGGACGTGGTTTTTAAAGAGCTCACCACAGAAATGGTGTGGTTCAGTTTAAAGAGAAAGGGAAGAAAACTTATGTTTAGGTGCATACTTGGTGTTATACTTTCTGCAGAGCGAGAGCGTTTTGTGCGGAAAGGATTTGTGGTGTGTGTGTGTGTGTGTGTGTAAGTTTTCCCTCAAGAAGTCCTTACACTTATTCGTGATGTGCCATGTAGGTTCACCGAGTGCTACCATCCCGAAACGGGTAATCGAGGGGAAAATGTAAAAACAATATGAGTTAAGGTCAATGTGTGGTGTTGCAGATGTGGCAATTTTTAGTAGATTTAAACTGGGTCATTGAGTTCCGTAAGAATATATTTGTACTGACTTTTGTACAGCTAGTCCACACATGATGATCTTAGTGCAAAAGACGTCTGAAAATCTCCTGACTTTTTAAAGCTGAAAAGCAGCCTGTAACTGAGGATCACACTATAACCGTAGCATATGATTGTGTGATAGTTAACAAAATTGGATGACTGTTCACAGTCATTGACTTTTGTGGTCTATTATCTATTTGTCATTGAAATAAGCTGAATGAAGGTATTTGTCTTTTTTCTGAAAAATATATTATAGTATGAAGCTCTCTGCTCTCTGTTTTATACTGCAAGAACACTAAATTATTGACTCTGTTGTTCTGTCTCAGTGAGCTAGAGCCTGAATGGCTTGATGACGTCCAGAAGAATGGTGAGCTGTTCTATCTGGAGCTGAGTGAGGGAGAAGAAGAAGCTGTACTCTCTCACATCACTGCCACTCAGTCTGCTGCCACCAATCATGTGCGGTTCAGTGAAAAAGAGGCAGAGATCATCACAGACAAAACCAGCAAAAAACGTGTCGACTCCAACACAAAGTCGCGACCAAAATTCAGGAAGCTTGCTAAAATTCTTGGACGCAAACGACGTCAAGCTCAAAGAAGCAGGGCTGACGGGAAAAACGGCAGAGCTTCTCAACAACCAGCGTCTATTTTGAAGAACCAGACAGGGCAGCGGACAGGACTGGTTGTGCAGCAGCCATATTTAAAAGATGTGTGTGTTTACGTCAACCCTAAACGGCTGGGCAGTATGTCTCCTCCACCCTTGGAGAAAGGGGGCTTGTTGGAGGCCTTATTGGGAGTGGTCCTTCGGCAAGGAGATGGTTTGAGCTGTAATGCTGAGAGACTTGTCATCCATGGGCTGGTACCTCATAGTCCTGCTAGCAAATGTGCACAGATTTTAATTGGTAAGAATCTTCAGCGTCTTTTAACTAAAGAAATTACATTAACAAAGTTTGACTGTATAGCGGTAACATCATTGGGTTCCCATGTGAGAGACCTGGGTTCGATTCCCGATCTGGGCAGCCAGTCTGTGCTAAACCAATAAGGGTCCTTGGGCAAGACTCCTAACACTACGTTGGCCTACCTGTAATACCAGTAACCTTCTGCCAAAGGTTACCATCTGCGAAATGCCGTAAATGTACTCATTAGCTCTGTCTGTATGTTTTTGCTGCTAAAAAGTGGAAAGCCTTTCTTCACCCTCTCCTTGTTAACGAGTGAGTTTTGCTCTATTGTTAACTAAAGAGCCCCCCGAAAAATAATCTTATATTCATAATAGACAGGGTGCCAGCAGAGAGGAGGTAAAACAGGGTACATCCTGAAAACAAATGGTTTGTAAATGATTTGATGCTAGTAAAAAGTTCAAAGAAGCTGCTTTCAACATCAGATTTGATTTGATGATGTAATCTGAGCACAAAATAAGTTCCTATCATGAGGTTTAACAAATTGTGACAGTGGTCTGATGTTATTTATTATACTGTTTGTAGATGTGGGTGGTCCAAAGAGAATAACATCTGTTTTATTCACTTTTAATTGGAGAAAATGATTTGCCTTTCAAGTTTTGATATTTTCCAGGCATTCATTAAGAACTTTGCAGTAAAAATCTGTAACATAATTTTTTGGAGCGTATATTTTTATTCACGGTATTACAACAGGCAGCTAATTGGCGGAAAACAGCCCTAGGCTCAGGATATTTCTACTAACTGATCTGATGACAGGGAGTATTATTGAGTACAAATAAAAATATCTTTGGGACCAAGTAGACTAACTGGAAGATTCAGTGTTAAATGTTGATTTGTTTCAGATGTGCAGGTTTTAAGCTTTCACCAAACATCCTACTTCAAAATAACATAAAACGTTCCAGTGTCCAGCATTGTGTATTGTATGATCCTTTAAAACGCACTAATGTTTGATAGAGATCAGCAGCCGGATTGTTTTCATTTGTGATAGTTACAGAAATACAGAAATCTCTAAAAACTTACTTAAAAAGATCAGTGTTGCATATTTTCATGCAATCCAATTTTCTGTGACCTTTTTATTCACATGAAATGACATGCAAGGGAAATCTGCAATAGTCCAATGTGTCCAATTCCAGACACACCAAAGAGATTCCAACGGAATTACACAACTGAGTAAATCACCACAAGCTAGCTTTTTTTTTTTTTTTACAAGCGGCTCTGAAATGCCTGGCCATGTTAAAGCAATTAGGCCATTTAAATGTCTAAAATAACGCAGGGGAAATCTGTATAACCGAGATAGGAGTGCACAGATCTACGAAAAGCAGGTGGAGAAGGTTTTGGTTTGCAGTATCACGATATCATGTGGAGTTTGATCATGTATCTAAAAAACAGAGAATTGTAGTTGCTTTACCATATGATACTAATCACGCTGGTCAAAAAAAACAAAATGTTTTCAACCTTTTATTGTGAAGCACTGAATAAAAGTGTTGTCTATAGTGAAGATGATATGGATATATTTAATGACTTTATCTTTCATTTTTGTAGGTGACGTCCTTGTAGCTGTTGACGATGTGGATGTTACATCAGAGAATATAGAAAGAGTTCTGTCTTGTATTTCTGGACCAACACAGGTTTGTGTATTCATGTTGGTTAAGTGAAACACCTCAAACACGTTGGGTGCTTGAACTGGGCAGGCTGACACTCCAATATACACAAATGTATATCTCAGTCAGTTAGAATAAAACAGTTTTAGCACAGTTACATTAGAGAAAATAGAATTTTTTTGAGAACACAGACACAAGACAATGCATGCACACAATGTTAATTCACTGTTCAGGCTAATAATCAGAAGCACATATACTTAGATGCCAAATTAAAAAAAAAAACAGTGGGTCTGTTTTTAACCTAGGAAGAACCATTTTAATCCTATTGTCAGTGGTCTCATCCATGATGACTCCACCCTATCAACAGAGCTGAATGGTTTGATGAGGATAAATGATCAAAATCATGTTTGTGACACTTGTGGCATCCTTCATCACCACTATCATCATCATCAAAATATCTTTTGGTAAAATGGTGGTCATCATTGCTCCAATACAGTTCCAGAGAATCTGTGCATTGAAACTATTGTGGCAACTCATGATGACCCAGCACTTTACTAAGATACTTTATGTTGGTTTCTCCTTTAGTTGGTCACTTGTTTATATGCTTCATTGTGGTCGTTTTTGGTATTCCAGTTCTCGTTATAAAAAAATCTAGAAACAATTACTACCATTCCTGGGTGATCATTTCGAATATCCTGTGAGTACGTAAAAAAAACCTATTAAAGTCTGCTGGGAAACCCACACCCATACTATACCACAAGTCTAACAAACACCACCATAATCTGACTATAAAAGTTACAATTATCTACAGATGCTGTACATTAGACATTTCATGAGATTTCATGAAGTTCCCATATGCACTGTTATGGGTGTCAGTGGACCAGTATTTACTGCCCTTTAAAAATCCTCAAAGATTTAAAGGAACAAATTTGTAGCTTATTTACGTTCCATATTTTATTACCTTTAGTGTTGTATTTTCGTCTCAGGACATTGAGTTGTTCTTTAAATGAAGCCTGTATGTAGAACAAGCACGCTAGTCTCCAACAGCAACCAAATATAAACTATGCCTGAGAAACCCAGTTAGAAACTGCTCCCACTTTTGATCTGTTTAATGTGTGTTTTATCACTTCCATGCAGTAGAGCCAAGGGGGTTGAAAAGCTTCAGGAACAAATGTATAGTTTCATGCTGACTTCTGCACAAACAATATACATTGAAGATCAGCTCTTTGCAATTTTGATAGATAATTGCAAATGGGCAGAGGGTCTAAATAGAGCCTAGCCCTTGAGATTTTGCTGAACCTAGTGGTCCTTGCTGTGCAGTGTATTTTAAATAGTTTCAACCTGCCTTTAGGAAATGAGTGCACGCTATAATAAATTTAAGAAAGGTTTTACTGGAATTGAGGGAAATCAATTTTTTAAATGCCAAGAACATAATCATTAGGATTATCCAAAGACGTGTTTTGTTTGGATATGGGACATTTTGGAGATTTTCTACATGGCTTGTTAATGTGGAAAATAATTTTTGCTGTGCAATTATTAAAATCTAAAATGTAAAACTAAGCCTCAAATAGCAGCTGTGTAGTTATGGGTAGGGATGCCACAACCAGCCTTTTCAGCAAGTGCTCATAGAACAAGCTTAGATTTCATTAAAATGTTTTATATAAAGCAACTCAAAACCAATTAATCCCTTAAACACAGACCTTTTATTACAAAGTGCAGAGTTGCTAAATTAGAAATAGTTATTTGCCAGGGTAACATATGGTGCCTACATGAGTTAATGGGAGGTCTGTAGAGGGAAAAAATAAAGTGCACTTTAATTTTATGAGCTCTTTCAGCTATTTGCGCATGAAATTTGTGCTTGGTAACATGATTTTAGGTGTAACACATAAGGCCTGGTTTGTATACACCCTGACATTTTGTTTAAAATTATTGCATAAAAAAAATTTGCATTAGTTTTTGTGTATAGAAATGTATATCTCCTCAGAGCACGTGTTGATTCATTTATATTTGTGTGTGTAATTATCTTGTTTATCTATGTACACACAAAACATTTCCTCTGATCTCTCCAAAAGTCAGTTCTGTTTGGCTCAGCAGCCTGAAAACCATCGGAATGTGGATTACATGGTTGTGTCGCCAGTGTAGCGATGGCGGTTATGGCGCAGTTCACTTTTGGAGGCCACAGGAAAAGTGTTATTACTTTGTGGATTGAGAAATGCAGGGGGAGAAAAGGACAGATTAGAGGATGAGGGCATAAAGCGAATAACACCAGCAGAGTCAGGGACGATGGGGCAAAGAGGTGTTTGCTTCATTTTCTCAGATCTGCTTTATTAGTGTGAAACAGCAAAACGTTGCCATGCTTCGAGTTGTCTGAGACAAAGACGGTCCAAACCTCTATGGTGTTTTAACAATGATGAACTGATGTTTGTCAGCATTTTTATCCATAGTGACATCACCACCAAAAACACATTACTATATTTTTTGGTTAAACATGTTATCCTGAGGTCAGAGTGTGGGTTCAGGCATGAATCGAGATGGTCCGTTTCTGATTCTTAAATTCTGCTTGCTAAAGGCATGTGGGTGATTGTGGTGCTCTCAAAATCGATCTGTTTTCAGTGGTTTTATTGTGCTGTCATGGCTCAGCATGTAAAGTGACAAAATTATACCACATTTTTCATGCACAGTAAAAATACTTATATATACAGTTTCTGTCACAGTCAGTGGTAGGCTGCCAGTGGTGAACACCTTGACCTGTACACCAGAGGTTTTACAGTATTGTCCTTTTTGTGAAATCGTTCTTAGGAATGTAGCCTTGAAGGATTTTCCTTACAGCATTGAAAATATTTGTTTTATAACTGTTATAATGTTGAACCTTGCGGATGCTCTATGTATGTACTGCATTATGTATCTAACAGGTTTGTGATTATTTTAAATACTTTGTTAGACTTTTAAACCAGCCTTCAATTTCTACATTTCTTTTACAGCACTGATACAACATCTGTCCATTTTCCTCCATCACCTCAAAATAACTATTTAATGACGGGAGTATAATCTTTTCTAGGTCACAGCATTAGTATGTCAAATTTTCCCTTCGTCCACCTTTTTTTCAGCAGTCAGTCCACTCTTTATAAAAGCCTCTCCAGCATACCCAAACTGCAGCTCACACAAATGGATTCGGATAATATACACGTTACTATTCATTTAATTTAATTTTTATTGTCAGCCATAGCATGTATTACTGAACTAAAGATTATAAGTACTAAAGTTTTGTTTATTTGTGCACCGGTGTGATGATCAGGGAGTGTTTATTTCTTTTCTCTGACCATTTTCAGGTGAATTTGACCCTGGAGACTGGTACTGCAGGCACTTTAATGGACTCGGAGGTGCCGAAACCAAGACCCACCGCCCCTGTCAGCCAGCTGGTGCGTCTCCTCTGGGGTGAGGACACCACAGAGCTGCAGATGAGTGTAGCGCACATTCCTCATATCATCATGTACCTGTCACTGAAATTGGACTCGGAGTCACCTCAGGAGGAGGTCAGTGATTTTGTAGTTTCCGGTCATCTCTGTAGATTAAGTGAGAAAATGTGAATAAATTAGGTGTGCTTTTATTTCATGAGGCTTTAAAATTGCAAGTCAAAGTTATTACAGTTGTTTTCAGACATCTGTGTGTTTGTTTTTCAATTGGCAAAAAGATTCCAGCAATGCCTAGTGAGACAAAAAACATTCTGGATTGAAGCAGTGGATTTAACAGCACATTGAATGAAATTTAGCGGCCTTTTAGATTTATCTTGAGCTAATGCTGTGATTGTCATTATTATGGTCAACTTTAGCTATTTATAATATAATACACTGTTTCTTCACTGTCCTGTTTTTTAATGTCATGGCCCAACTTTGGCTGTACTCTATCATGGTTCATTGACATGGTTGTACATTTGGGTGTTAGTGCCGGTGTTGTATACAGAATGGTTGTACGTGAAATATTAAAGCGTGTATATTAACTGAGGTTAGGAACGTACAAATGTTTCTGGAATCTCTTTTTGGTTAATGCTTATTAACCTTTAGTACTTATGTCTAACAATGCTGTTAGAGAATATTTTGTACCATCTATTGGGTTAAAACGTAAAAAAAAGTAAGCAAAAGGCACAAGTAATCTGCTTCACATCAAAATTTAGACCTTTCATCAGTTAATTTCTGCCAGAAAGACCTGCAGCAGCAGTGACGACACACATTAGCCGCAATGAGCAACAGGAGATGAGTTTGTCCTGAATCATTTATAACATCACACAGACGGTCTATTAATAACTCCTGCTCCTGGAAGGATCAGTCTTATTAGTGCCATAAAAGACTCATTTGCAACTAAAATTATGGATTACAGTGATGCTTTGAGAGAGCTCAGTCTTGGAATTTCTCACCCTAAACATTTCCCAACTATTAAAGTCACAAATACACTGACTGGTTTTCAAAAGCATTGGATTTGGAGCCTCCGGCGGCAGTGTTACGATCTGGGCTTTCTTTAATTGGTCAGGTTTAGGCTCGTCAACAGTATGTGCCAAGAAATTAAGTCAGCTGAGAACCTGAATGTACTGAATGAAGCCAACCTGAATGAGCAAGTTATAACATCAATGTATTTTTAAAATCCTTGATGGCATGGGGCCAGACACCTGCAGGCCAGAGATTTCTCCATCTCTGAATAGTCTCTGGTCTAATGAAATGACTCTAAATAATTTAGAGAGATACATGAGATTTAATCAGCCACATCTTCTAAAGGAGTCAAGAAGTTTATTAATCTGAAGTTGCAGTATTTTTTCTTTCCATACTTTTTTTTTCTTGTGTGGGTTTGCTATAGCTGTTTTTAAGTCCACCAGTAGGTAAGCCCTGATTTAGGTTCATGTTTGATCATAAAATCTCAAAAATTGGAGCGCTACACCAATCTGATCAAATATGTTCCGCACATCATTAGTGTGTTCCACTAAATGTTCCGCACCTCATGTGATTCAAGTTTGAACCACTACAACCTCTGATGGATCTGAGGATCTCCTCCACTGTGTAGAGCAGGCTGGGACCACTGAGTGCAAATCAGCATTTTACATTATCTGCACTACAATAACTTCTACTTAGTGATTGTGTCTGTGCGCATGCATATAAATTCAGGTCTTTGTGGGTACCACAAAATATCCTTTAGCATAGTGTAAGAGGTGCCATAAGCACCTGCTGTCCACAGAAATACAATCTTTTATTTAATACTCTAACGGACTAAGAGATTTCTGTCATGGTTTTGAGGACTAGGTTTGAGTTTTGGATGTGTGTGTGTGTGTGTGTGTGTGTGTGTGTGTGTGTGTGTACGCGTACCAAAGGGTTTTTTGTTTTCATTTTTTGTTGTGTTCCCATGAAACCCTTAAACATTCTCTTTTTCAGTCCTTCTCTTGTGTTGTGGACACACACACACACACACACACACACACACACACACACAGACATACACACATGTTTCCTTCAGGTTTTCAAAACGTTTAAGTGTCCTGCTCTGCATACTAATCAGAACTCAGTAAAAGAGGGTCCCCACCTTTTCATCTTTTCTAAACAATCGGCATTGCTTCATTCTTCAGTCTCTTTTATTTGTTTTAAACTAAAGCAACGTCTCTTTATAAAGCGTGTTTGTCTTGCTGTGGAAAATGTCTTATTTTTACTGTTACTAAAAGAGGCTTCTAGTGACATTCATTTATTTATTCTTTACAAATAGAAACGAATACAACCAGCAGCCCACAGAAAAAACGTTATACATTATATGTAGCCCAGCTACGTCATTTTAATATGTTGTAATGTCAATTTAATATGTGCAATGACGTCTGTAACTGTGGTACTTTTAAATCATTGACCACATCTGAGGTCTTTTTTAAAGCCAACTGAGTCAAAGTGGTAAATTAAAACTGACCTACATTTAAATCTGGTATCAGAACTTTTCATATACAATGATCAGGCATAACATTATAACCACTGAGAGGTAAAGTGAATAAGTTCATACAGTGGGATAATTCAGGCTCTACAAGTTTGTGTTTAAAGCAGGAGAAATGGGCAAGACTCCATGACTTAACTAGTTAATGGTTCTTTTGGTTTGGTTATCTACCTTATGCTTGACTTCCATATTTCCCTAATGCGAACTTTAGTGTGTTTTTATCGTCCCAGACTGAAAGCTTGAACACAGCTACACCGCTGTGTAAATCTAGACGCAAATAGACATTCCGTGGATTAAAAAAAAAAACTCATGAGGAACCTTCAGTTTGTCTATATTGAACTGTTGTTGTACAGACATGTTGCACTGTCTCTCTGCAGCAGGAGATCTTGTACCAGTACCCAGTGTCTGAGGCAGCAGCACAGCTGAAAGGAGTGCGAGGAATCTTCCTCACGCTGTGTGACATGCTGGAGAATGTCACTGGAGGGCAAATAGTCAGGTAATATTATTACTTCTTTACATATGAAGCATAGCTATACAGTCGCTGGCCTGTCAAAACTTTACATGATGAAGCAATTACATCCGTTTGACCTGAATGCAATTATGTGATCCTGCTTTATTTATAATGTTTTATTATGCAGTAGAACTTGTCAGGAAGTATATGGATTGTTGTCTGATTCCTGCTTTCAATTGGGAAAACACAAAGAAAACACCTCCTTTACCACCTGTTCAGAAGTGGAATAGGGTCTAGTCTATGTTCGACATGAAACATATCATCGTAACATATCAGTAGGTTAATATTGTCAATATGAACATGGCTGCCCACACAATCAACAGTAAATAAAGTACTAGTTTTAACTAAGGTTATAGGAGTCTTTGGTTTAGATCATAAATATGCAGATATATTAGTTGGTTAAATCTGTAACATTAACAGTTCAGTGATGTTAAAAAGGCAACTACAAGATAGACTGATTAATAAATCTCACATCACTTGCTAGTGTCTTGCTGGTTCATTAGTTTTGGTGCTTGGATAGAAAAGCAAGCCTTAATTGAGGTGTTCCACGTTGTAACTCCAACATGCTGCGGTTAAAAAATGACATAATTCTGAGCTACGACTTCCTAAGGTTTTTCCCCACATATCCCAGCTTGTTATGAAGCTGGCGTCAGAGCCCTGGGTCAGTCTTGATACAGTTTCCCTGGAGCGCAGAGGGTTAAGGGTTTTGCTCAGGGGCCCAACAGTGGTAGCTTAAACCCACAACCTTTAATGAGTAATCCAAAAAAATTTACCATTAAGTGACCACTGCCTCTTAAAAACCCTGAGATGATGAACAGCCCACAATTTTTTGTACGACAATTACTTACTAGGCAAAATGTCCTATTTCTGACCGGCTTAATAAAGCAAATGTGGTCTACAAATGATTTTGGTATAAACCACAAACTGCTTCAGTAATTTCTTATTGTAAGTGTCGAATGGTGTGTGTTTGTGTGTGTGTGTGTGTGTGTAGTTCCTCACTGTTGCTCAGAAAACAGTTGGTCCATGTGGGTTACTGGAAGGAAGGAGAGAATCTTCTGGTGATAGGTCTGCCTGCTGACAGGTAGTCTTTTTATTCTCATCCATAAAAGTTCAAGTCAGAATTAAACATATTAAGCAATGGTTTAGAGAAAAGATTAGGTTTAGAGAGAAGATTACGTCTAGCAGCCAAAGCATCTGTGTAGTGTGTGATGTTTAGTTTCTTAGTTTTGCACTGTAGATACAAGTCTAGTCTATTATAGTTCGTATGTTAACAGAAGTCTGTTTCTCTCCAAATTTTTAAATGTAAGCATCTACTTAAAATCATGTCCAGTATGTAGTAATGTCACACAGACTTGCTGATGTGATTTAGAACACAGCGTGACTTACTCATCTATAGACATGAACAAATCTTGACCAATCGTGGACAACTGTCACTTATCTAGTCTCAGAAACAGAGTTTTCAGTGATGTGTTTTATTCTTCAGGGTGCCATTACTGCATCTGCAGTCTGTTATAAATGGATTGGTGCGAACTCTCAGGGTCATGTACGGTTCTCTGCACAGGTGGGTCCTGCTAACAGGTTTTCTTTTCTGTTTCCTCTTTTCTATTTGTAGGAACATGTTTAGTATCACCTGTTTTATATGTAATTTCTTTCTTTCTTTCTGTTTTTTTACCGCTTTATGTTTTTATTTCTGGGGAACAAAAAGACAGGAATATCTGATCATTTTGACTTTATGGGGAGTGACCTTGTTTGTCTGGTTATTTTTTTTTTTCCTAACAAAAATGAAAGCGCCAAAAAAAGATTAGTATTAATTAGAGCTTGGTATATAATAATTATGCTAATGGAGAAACTTCACAAGCATTGCCACAAAATACTGTGTGTGTACGCGCTCAAATGGAAAGGGCAGAGACAATGAGCATGCTTGTACATTTGTAACTGTGTCGTTTAATGTAATTACGTGGTTTTTGCTGCTTTGTTGTTAAAACAGGAGTAATTTAGCAGAAAAACTGAACATAGAAACTTATTAAAAAGTTAAAAGAAATCTGGGAAATGCTTGGAAAAAAAATTTTTTCAAAGTAAAAAGAGGCAAGCATGTTGTTAAATGTGCTTAATGTAACAAAGAAGGTTAGTATTTATTTTGCTTAAATTCGGCTTTTAACATTTGTAAGTTTGTAAAAATTGAACTGCTGGGCAGTAGGTGTGAATACACATTGGCTGAGATGCCAGGACATCACCAGGCACCGTGCAAGCATTCTCAACTGAGGGCAATGTAGCTTAGCCAATGAACCTAGCAGCGTGTTTCTGACAGTTAGGAGTGAAGAGAATCCAGAGGAAACCCTCATGTACACAGGCTAAACTTAGGGAACGTAGACAGTAATATCAAAGCTCAGCATTAAACCAGACCCTGGAGCAGGAAGTCCCCAAAGTTACCTGCTGCACCACCACCACCACCACCACTACTGCAAATAAATAAATAGTAAAAAAAAAAAAAAAGAATTCAAATATTTCTCGGTTTCTCTGTAGTGCCTTCTGTGAGGTGGAGAATGCTCCTCGGCTGGACAGTTTCTTTTGCCTGTTCTTCCAGAGACTCATCCAACCCTCTCGTTTGAGTGACAGCCCTGGCTCCTCACCTTCCAACATCTCTGGGACCCTCTTCCTGGACAACTTACCGGCCATGCGCTGGCTTACTTTACCACCAGACATTAAGGCATGTCCTCTAATAAAGGAATACTCTAGTGCTGTATTAAATGTGTTATAATAAATGAAGTGGTGCACAGAAGTGAAGAGATACAGCCTTGTATTATATACACCTTATATGATTTACTGACACGCATGCTTGTTACGTAATATTTACGTATTTAAGTATGATATGCGGTATAATTACAGACCTATGCAGCAGTTTAACGGATTAAAAACTGGTAAAGAAAATGTGTGTTCTGTTTCTGACCCGCCTGTCTGTGGCTTTACAGGTCGAAGTGGACACTGTTCTGTCAGATTTTGAGTCCTCAGACTTTGGTGACATGGTGAGTGGAAAGAAAACTATTCCTCCTTTGTCTTCCTTGATGATTATATAAATATAATTCTCTTTATCCTGACTTTTGCTTCCAACAGTCAGAAGACTTTTATGGCATGAGGCGTCTGTACGTCATTTTAGGCTCCTGTCTCTTCTACAAGGTTAGTCTGTCTCCCACAGGAGTGAATTCTGTAGTGACAGAAATAGACACAGTAAGCAGGATTCAGATGGAAGGGGTGTTTTAAATACTTTAAAGTAATCCAAACAGTGAAAATCAGCCAAAATTATTGAGATTAGCAATCTGGTGACCAAAGCCTGTTTGCCTAAACTGCATTATTATAAAAAAACACATTGTATACTATAAATAGTTAATTAATGTTATAATGTAAATAAAACACGGTAAATAAAGAATGTACCTAATAAAAACAAACATACAAATTCAAACTATTTTATCATCCAAATCACATCAAATGTACAAGTCTACACTTCAATCTCTGGGCCATGCTTACTGCCTGAGTGTGGTAATAAAAAGTGTATTTTCCTTTGCAAATATCTGACGTCATTAACGTCTAGGCTTGATGTGGAGAGAAGAATTAATGTGGCTCTATGTAAAATAAAAAAAGAATAACAATAAAAGAAAAAAGAGGAAAAAAACACATTATTTGCAGTCTGTTTTTTTCCGCCTAAAGCCTTAGGAAAGCTGTTTTCTTTCCACTCAGGGTTATCTGATAGCAAACCACCTGCCTAAAGAGGACCTGCTGGATGTGTGTCTGTACTGCCAGCACTACTGCCTTCTGTGTCTGGGTGCAGAGCAGCGTGTGGGGCAGCTGGTGGTATGGAGAGAGGTTTTCCTGCAGCGCCACTCACAACTGGACACCCACACCTCCAACTCCACCTCCCGCCCCGGCTACTGCGAGACTCACGGCCGCTTCTTTCTTCTCGTTGTGGGTCTGGTGAGGATCTAGTTTATTTTTTTTTTACAGTGAATGTTGACCTGAAATTATATTGTGCTGTACACCAATCAACATTTAAACCACAAAACCACTGACAGGTAAAGTAAATGAAAATGATTTTCTTAATTCAGTGGCACCTGTCAAGTAAAGGTAAAGGCAGCGAGTCTCAATCTTGATGTGTTGGAGGCAGGACAAGGACTGAATTGTGATGCTAGATTACATAAAGGGTCAGAGCATCTCAAAAACAGCAGGTCTTGTTGGCTTCTCCTGGTATGCAATGGTTAATATCTATTAAATGTGGTTTAGGAAAGACAACCAGTGAACAGACGACAGGGTAATGGGCCCCAAAGATTCACTGATGTGGTTTTATGGTGTAGTTGATTGGTTGAACCATATAAAGAACATATAGATACACAATAGACACACAGTTCAGTGTGTGATGCGTTAAACTGTAACCTCTATCTACAGCTACAATTCTGATTACACTATAAAAATTATAGCTGGTAAACATGGGCATTGCCGCCATTTAATCTGAAGTTGACGTGTTTCATAATTATTCGTGAAAGTCAACTTCTGGTTTTCCGGGTTGCCTACAACAACTCGCGGCATATGCAAGTGAAGTGAATGTTCAGTACATAGACAGTAAAGGTTCAGGCTGCTCCGCACTGGAGGAAGTAGTATTGAAGTAAATTTTACTGCTGTAAAATCAAGTATAACTTACTCACAAAAATTAAATAAAATGTACCTCTACATACCACTAAACTTGTTTAGTAAATGTTACTTAATTATATTGAAGCAAAAAGTTATATGTACTTAAACTAATTATGTAAAGTCTATTTAGTTTTTTAGACATAAAGGTCATTACATTAAAATATTAAGTAAATCAGTTATGAAATATCTACTTAAATTCTATATGATTTTTCTCTGACAATTTCAGTTACTTAGTAGTACAAATGTATATTACTCACTATACTCATGTACATTTAGCATATTTAGGACACGTGTTATAATCAGTATACGCAATATTGTGTAACATTTAAAGTGTGAAGTGTGACATTTATTAACATAGTAACAGTAAAGACAACAAGCAAAATGAACTATTTGTAATATATTTTTTAATATCTTCAAAAATACAGCATAGACTGTTTAGCCTTAATTAAAAGTGGAGAAAAAGAGGGGTGTTTTTAAAACACATACAAGTTACACCACATACAACCAACAAAAAACGGAGATACCCTCAGTGGCTTTTAGTGGAGTTTTTCTCTCCGGTGAAGGTCGCCTCTTCCTCGGCTCTAGCCTTTATACAGGCCTCAGTGCCTCTTTCATTTTTTTTTGTTGCCAAAAATGGCAATGTAAACCTGCTACCTAATAAGTAGACCACCAATATTACTACAGAAACCTCCTTACTTAATGTTAATGAGCTTATTATTATTATTATTATTATTATTATTATCACTAAAGAAGCAAAAGCGGAGCTCACCTTTACCGTGACAAAATCCTGTCAGCTGGACCTCCACAGCATCTCTATACAGGTCTTAGTTTTTTTAGGTTTATGTACAGTGACACAAATTTTTTTATAGCAGCATTTACTCCCCCCACACAGTTAATTTATTACATGAATAAAGTGTGTAGATGTGTATGTTTTTACTTGAAAAAAAATTGTGTTTACTTAATTTTGTGAATTTTATGAAAATTAATTAAGTATATTTTAGTACATCAAAAATTTCAGTGTGGACAAAAGGAATTTTTTCACAAAGAAGCGGAAAATTAAAAAGTATTTTTATTTTTCCGATGGAAATGTTAGCTGTTAGCAATGTGCAGTTAGCTGGCTAGTCAGTGTTAGGAGATCTATCAGCTAGTTTAATGTTAGCTATTGTTTCAACCTGTTAAAAATACACCAGAATTTAGCAAATGGCATCTAATTCATTAAAAAAAACATTTTTTATTAAAAAATGTTATTAAAAATGCTTTTGACACTGCTGCTGCTCAATACTGATTGGTCTATTTTATAAATTAATAAATTAATGACTATTCATTACTTTATTTTGTCTTTTATCTTTTTTATTTTACAAGTGAAATATTTTTAATGTGATTAAATAAATCCCTGTTAGTTATACGTAAGAAGTCTGATATTTCTCTTCTGTAGTTAGTGATATTTTTAGTAACTATATGTCATAACTTACAATTGATTTAAGCCTCTATTACTCGTGCTCTTATTAGACACACTGGTCTTAGAGTTCTGTTCAGCTCTGCTGCTGAGGAGCAGCTTTCACCGTTGAGCTTCTTTGCTGTCGCATGATGTGTTGTTATTGTTGGACTCTCACATGTCATTATACAAACCGGATTCCAAAAAAGTTGGGACACTAAACAAATTGTGAATAAAAACTGAATGCAATGATGTGGA
>JAOVVF010000042.1:4762979-4774576 GCA_028565595.1 Duopalatinus emarginatus | reverse complement strand
GCATCAAGGTTTTATATCTGATACGAGCTGCTACAGGAAGCCAGTGAAGGGTTCTCAGCAAGGGGGTGACATGGCTAAACTTAGGGAGGTTGAAAACAAGTCGAGCTGCTGCATTATGGAGTGGTACAGAGATGACATTGTTGAGAGATCTCATTGTGAGAGACCTGGGTTTGATTCCCGGTCTGGGCAGCCAGTCTGTTCTACAGCAATAAGGGTCCTTGGGCAAGACTCCTAACACTACAATGGCCAACCTGTAATACCTCTAACTGTGCAAGTTCCTCTGGATAACTGATATCTGCCAAATTCCGTAAATGAAATGTTATACCCTCGTTAAACCCAAACAATACCCTCGTCCAGTCCAAGGTTAAGCCGTAACCTATAGTTGTCTAGTACAGGCATGTCTAACAGCTAATATTTCACTTTCTGTTTTCTCATGTTGTTCATTAATTAATTAATAAGTAGAAACGACACTGATCCAGTTGCCAGAATCAATATCAGGCCAGGACCAACAACAATAGTGAAAAAAAAGGGAATGAAAATGATACAGGCCGATAGCACATACTGAAGGTTGGAAATCCTTTAAACAGGAACATTTTATTATGATTATAATCCACACTTCAATTTTATATATTATATTTGAAATAAATTATTTTTATTTTCAATTTTTATTTTTATTAAAGTAACTATTATTAATTAGTTATTTAATTATTTAGTAATTATTTTAATTAGTAATTATTTAAGCGCTAATTTTCTTGAATTATAGTTTTATAAGCTAATGTATTATTTCCTGTATTTTTTTTTAAGTGCTTAAAAACTTTTTTAAGTAAACCATTGGATGAATATTGATATCAGGTGATACTTTTGCTTTCATAATCAGTATCAGTTTTGTTACCAGGAAAACGTGAAGGAAGTGTTGTTTTTCCCTTCGAGCGGCACACATCACACCACCTTGTTCTGGATCATTTAAAAAAAATGATAAACTGTTTAAAAAACTGTTTTTATTCTTTACATGCATTTACAAAAGCATGAGGAAACTAAACTTTACTCCAAACCAATCCCAGAAGCAGTTCTATAACACTGTGAAGACGGCATGCTGTGTTCTGGTGGAAAATCTCGGCAGGAACATGGCTGCAGAAAGCTGCTCTAAATAACACACACATGCAACATGAGGGTTTATATAAAGTAGCTTTTAGTCTTTCTGTTGAGATTTTTAGATCGCATGTATAATAGGTGCAGGGGCAGATATAGAGGGATCTAAAATGGGTGGCTTTGACGCGGTAGCGTGTACAGTCAAGTGACAAATTAAAGGAAAAAAAACAGTGGCTCTGTTTACTTTAAGGTGTGTATTAATTAATTAATTTATTTATTTTACTAGCATGGTTTGCGTCCTCTTGTCCCCTCATAATGAAGCTTCACTGCAACTCAATACAACTTTCTTCTGATCATTTGTATCCTATAATGAAACATTTTTTTCACCGTGAAAAAAGGCTCGCTGAATGGTTTAAATATTATGTAAATGATGTGAATTGAATGCTATGGCCTTTCACGGTCACCAGATTTTGTATTTTGGATGTGTTAGACTCCACCAGCTCAGCAAAAACCAAACAGAGGAATGTCATTTAAAAGAAAGGTGGTTTACATTCATCAGTGGAGGTCCAGAGACTCGTAAAACATCTTACAGAAGCCTGTAGAGTTGTATGTAAGAACGCACATGTCCGACTGAGCATGTGTTGATGACTGGTGCAAAGTTTCATCCGAGGATGAAGAAGACACCAATGAAAATGACTGATTGGAAAGATGCTGATATTCAGGAACTTCTATCAGCAGAAGCAGACACAAAAATCATCAGAGTCTCAGTTGTTTATGACCAAATTACTACAGCTATTTCCACAGTGTGGTGTATTTTGCGTCATGACCTGCCTCCTGCATGCTCCACCCAGGCACCACACCTCACCTAAACCAAGCAAGAAAATTTCCAGAAGGTGAGGGTGTATCTGACATGATCTGATGCTGCATGCCTCGTATGAATTGGCCAGATTCTCTGAACGAGGGAGGCAGCCATGGCCTAGTGGTTAGGGAACTGGTCTCGTGACCAGAAGATCGCAGGTTCGATCCCCACCCAGGGCAAGACACGACTAAGGTGTCCTTGAGCAAGGCACCGAACTCCCTAACTGCTCCCTGGGTACCGTAGTTTGGGGCTGCCCCCTGCTCTGGGCAAGTGTGCCCCCTAGTGTTCACTTGTGTGTGTTTCACTGCACGGATAGGTTAAATGCAGAGGTCACATTCCTTCTGTGTGCAAAACACAGTAAGGCAAAATAGTTCTCTTTCTTTTCAACTTTCTCTGAAAACACTTTATGTTGGTTTTTTTTCTTCTTTAATATGTCACCCATCCATGTGGAGGATTTTTTCTTGTTTGTCATATTGTATGTTTCTCCCTAATATGCCTGTCAAAGCTTGCCTATGTATACACCAGATTAGGACACATTTGTTATACTGTTTTATTATCCATGCATTGTGTTTATAATATCAGCACATTGCCCAAGACAAACTGTTTGTCCTGCAGAGCAACATCCATCCTTCCCCTAGTACATCTGTGTTAACCTGCACTATATATCGCACACCACCGATCGCTTTTTGGAAACAGTAAGCAACACAGCCGAATCTAAGTTCAAATCTAAAAGTTTTAGCGATATAGAGCTACTATGCATCATAATCATGCTATGACACAAAATTCAATCTCATACAGTCTACAGTTGAAACACTACTGCGGGACAGACGCGGCTCTGGGAATCTCTGAGCTGTAAAGTGGCTCATGCGTACACAGAGACACAGATCAGTACTTGTGTAAACCCACATGTGAATCATAGCTCTACTATTACATTACATACTACATACTATTTCTGCCAATCTTGTCACAATATGCTTAAAGGATTTATACATCACAGAATGTAGTGATGCAGTTTAGCATCCTGTGAATCTGTGTAAAACATGAGAGAGCCAAAGGAAAGCGTAGAACGCTGAAGAAGAGATTCGTGGGAACGGATAAAATATTTTGGTTCTGCATCTTTTTTTATCTTTTATAAATACAGTCCTGAAATCTGAAAACAGAAAAAAACAGACAGTAATGTGACTGAATAGTATACATGGGTAATAACATAATACTAACAGAGCAACAGCTGTGTTACAGGACACCTGAGTGGTGATGCAAAACTGAATCAAAACCAGGAAGCTGCAATGCATTGATGATTTATTTATATAGTTAATTATCCAAGTTCAGTTTAGGATGCACAGTGCCATAAATGCACAAAACACAAATGAAAAAATACAAAAATTGGAAAAGAAAAAACAAAGAAAAGAAAAAGGTCAACTTAGGCCTAGTGGTTAGAGAACCGGTCTCGTGACCAGAAGGTCGTGGGTTCGATCCCCACCCAGGGCAAGACACGACTGAAGTGCCCTTAAGCAAGGCACCTAAGTCCCCTTACTGCTCCCTGGGCGCCATGGTTTGGGGCTGCCCCCTGCTCCGGGCAAGTGTGTTCACTGCCCCCTAGTGTTCACTGGTGTGTGTGTTTCACTGCACGGATGGGTTAAATGCAAAGGTCACATTCCTTCTGTGTGCAAAACACAGTAAGGCAAAATAGTTCACATTCATTTCATTCATTTCATTCTTTCCAAATATCGCACCTACATCTGCACCCCCAGCTGGTCAACCCTGAAATGGCTGAGGTCTGCCCTGTAAATACATTTAAGCCTGGGCTTGGACCAAATACTAGTAAGATTATTGACAAGTTTTCAACTATTATTTTTTTTACATAGTCACTTAATTATTAAACATATACATTATTCAACCCTTAACCTTAAAACAACTATAGAACCTAGAAAGTAATACAAATAAACAAACCAGGAACACCTTGCTCCTTCCTTTACTCAGTATAGCAAATGGTATAATCTTAACATTGGCATGAACTCCAGACTGCATTACCCATCAACCCCCAGGGCTAACTACAGGGCAACCCCCCCCTAACCCGAACCTCACAGCATGGCCACTACAAGTACAATGTCTCATTTCACACACATTTTGAAAGCAGTTATTATAGTTAAAATGCACAGATATTGATTAACTTCAAAACCAAACGCACATTCAGTTGGCCACCCTGAACACTGCGTGATAATTAAAGTCGTTCGTGTTTGTTTTACAGAGTCCAGTGTTCGGCTGGTGTTGCTGCAGTCACAGGGGATTGAATAAAAAGAGTCTTTACACAAGTAAACCGTCTGTGTTTCTTTTCCTGGTTAACCTCAGTTTTTCACATGAAATGGACAAGATCTCTGTTACAAGATGTGCTTGCACACAGAAAAATTTGACCTCTGCATTTAACCTGTGCAGCAAAATATACACACTGCTGAATGCACACACTAGGGGGCAGTAAACACACCTGCCTGAAGCAGGTTACAGCCCCTATCCAGGAGTAGGTGTCTTGCTCAAGGGCACTTTAGTCTTGTCTTGTCGGTACAGGGGATCGAACCGACAACCTTCCGGTCACAAAGCCAGTTCCTTGATCCTTTTACTTTATAATTAGTTCTAATAAAGTTCTATAAAGTTCTATCTAAGTTATAATTAAAAGAAACTAAATGATTATGTGCTACAAATATTTAATGGGTCTAAAGTACTATTTGCGTTGGGATGAACAGATTCTTAAACTTAAAGCCCTAGAACACCAGAAAGCTTCACTTTATGTTTTCTGTGTGTATATTTCAGACACACAATCTCCTACAGAGTTTTCAGCAGGTTTTAGTTAGAAGAAAATAAAAAAACAGTGCCTCCTGGAGTGTCTTTATACTGAAGATAAAGCACGCATAACGCTGGATATATATCTACGATGAAGCAGAATTTATGCCAACATGTCACATTGGATGTGATGTATAACACTTGTGGTTTGGGGTGTGAAGATACATTCATTTGACCCAGATTTGATATTCAGCTCCCGTTAAGGTTAAAACGACGTGTTTTGTAGATAAAGTAAACCTTTTGTACATTTTATTTATAATATTAAACCTCTGATCATAGCCTTTTGTTTATTTATTAAATTTTATTCAGACAAAAACAACAAAAAAAATATAAAAAAATATAAAATATTTTAATAATCAAATTAAATCGAATCATTGGGCCTGTATCATGAATCGAATCAAAATGCAGCCACGTTATTATAGGGCGTTCCTGTCTCTTCGGTCATTGGCTAAATCAAGAACGCCCACTCATACTCATTAAAGGGTTGTGTTTAGGGTAAAAGTTAGGTTTAGGTTTAGATTGTAGTCAGGGGTTAGGGTTAATGTTGTGATTAGGGTTGTGTTTAGGGTTCAAATGAAGGTTGTGGTTAGGGTTGTGGAATAGAGTTACAGTTAGGATTAAGGTTAGGGTTGGTGGGTGTGTCTGAAGTAAAGTGGGTGTGTCTGTAGTACAGTGGGTGTGTCTGAAGTAAAGTGGGTGTGTCTGTAGTACAGTGTGTGTGTGTGTGTGTCTAAAGTAAAGTGGTTATGTCTGTTGTACAGTGTGTGTGTGTGTCTAAAGTAAAGTGGGTGTGTCTGTAGTACAGTGGGTGTGTCTGAAGTAAAGTGGGTGTGTCTGTAGTACAGTGTGTGTGTGTGTCTGAAGTAAAGTGGGTGTGTCTGTAGTACAGTGGGTGTGTCTGTAGTACAGTGTGTGTGTGTGTCTGAAGTAAAGTGGGTGTGTCTGTAGTACAGTGGGTGTGTCTGTAGTACAGTGTGTGTGTGTGTGTCTGAAGTAAAGTGGGTGTGTCTGTAGTACAGTGGGTGTATCAGTAGTCTGCAGACATCTACAATATTGAGGTGCCATTTTTCTATTAGTCAACGGCACACAAACGTGGCTGCAATTTGAACGTGTTAAACTAGGGTATAGAAAGGTTGTACAAACATTACCGACATAAAACACCCCTTCCCCCCCATCATACCGAAGCCCAGATCACATGACCATGGGACAGGACAGACAAAGCACAATGAAGATCATAATGTTTATTATTTTATGTGTGTGTGTGTGTGTGTGTGTGTGTGTGTGTGGTGATCAGGTTAAACACACCGTAGGTCAGCTGAGACTCCATACATAACTGAACTCTTTACCTAATCTATACAGCATCTATACATTATCTATACACTATCTATACAGTATCTATACACTATCTATACAGTATCTATACATCATCTATACATCATCTATAAAGCATCTATACAGTATCTATACAGCATCTATACAGTATCTATACCTAATCTATACAGTATCTATACATTATCTATACATCATCTAAACAACATCTATAAAGCATCTATACAACATCTATAAAGCATCTATACAGTATCTATACAGCATCTATACAGTATCTATACCTAATCTATAAAGCATCTATACAGTATCTATACAGCATCTATACAGTATCTATAAAGCATCTATAAAGCATCTATACAGTATCTATACAGCATCTATACAGTATCTATACATTATCTATACACTATCTATACACTATCTATAAAGCATCTATACAACATCTATAAAGCATCTATACAGAATCTATAAAGCATCTATACAGTATCTATACTGCATCTATACAGTATCTATAAAGCATCTATACAGTATCTATACAGCATCTATACAGTATCTATACAGCATCTATACATTATCTATACACTATCTATACAGTATCTATACAACATCTATAAAGCATCTATACAGTATCTATACAGTATCTATACAGTATCTATACCTAATCTATACAGTATCTATACATCATCTATACATCATCTATACAGTATCTATACAGCATCTATAAAGCATCTATACATTATCTATACATCATCTATAAAGCATCTATAAAGCATCTATACAGCATCTATAAAGCATCTATACAGCATCTATAAAGCATCTATACATTATCTATACATCATCTATACATCATCTATACAACATCTATAAAGCATCTATAAAGCATCTATACAGTATCTATACAGCATCTATAAAGCATCTATACATTATCTATAAACCATCTATACATTATCTATAAACCATCTATACAGTATCTATAAAGTATCTATACAGTATCTATAAACTATGGTGGTATATGGCCCAGGTATCAGGTCACTATTCCACACCTGACAGTCCAGGACTGGGGCAGTACATACTGCAGTGTAATGGTGTAATTACAGGTTGTTATTACACACTTGTGTGATCTCCCAGTCTGATATAAACATGTAAACACTGTAGATTACAACACTGACTCTTTAACTCTGACACAGTGTTTACAGATCAGTGTGATAATAACTGTTATTATCCACATGCACCAGACATCTGACATCTGATCTGAACATGCTAGCAGTGGCATCTCACACACACACACACACACACACACACACACACACACTTAGTAAAACGAGGTCGTGTGAATAAAGAAACGCAGTTTTACCTGGACAAAGCCTCGGCTTCAATCATGCTTTCACCAAACCAGAGAACAGAGCCATAACATCCTGATCTGATCTCTCTCTCTCTCTCTCTCTCCTTCTTCTGGAGCTGCTGCTATCATTCCCTTCTTCTCCCCTACAGTCCGGTTGCTGTCACTGACGTCACTTCCGGGTTTTTAACCCCTCAGCTTCCTCCTGTTGAAGCGTGTAGAGCTGATGGACTGTGTGAGTGTTTGTGCATGTGTGTGTGTGTGTGTGAGAGAGAGAGAGTGTGTATATATGTAAGAGCTTGAGTGAATGTGTGTATGGGTGTGTTTGTGCATGTGTGTGTGTGTGTGAGAGAGAGAGAGAGTGTGTATATATGTAAGAGCTTGAGTGAATGTGTGTATGGGTGTGTTTGTGCATGTGTGTGTGTGTGTGTGTGTGTGTAAAAAGTGTGACCTGTAACCCATCCGTACAGTGAAACACACACACACCAGTGAACACTAGGGGGCAGTAAACACATTTGCCCAGAGCAGGGGGCAGCCCCAAAACACGGCTCACAGGGAGCAGTTGTGGGATCAGGTGCCTTGCCGTATTTGTGTGTGTGTGTGTGTGTAACAGGATGAAGCACAGGATGTGGTTGGTGTGGTACAGTGGTAACATCATGTCTGGATACAAACTTCAACACAACAAAATACACACTGCTCATTCAGAAACATTCAGCATTGTAAAATTAAACAAGGAACCAGACGCTGTGCATAAGAATTTCCGTATATGACTTAAACTTATTACAAGACTTATGGAGTGGTACAGGGGTAACATTGTTTGAGAGATCTCTTTGTGAGAGACCTGGGTTTGATTCCCGGTCTAGGCAGCCAGTCTGTGCTACACCAGTAAGGGTCCTTGGGCAAGACTCCTAACACTACATCGGCCTCCTGTAATACCAGTAACCTTATAAGTCGCTCTGGATAAGAGCGTCTGCTAAATGCCACAAATGTAAATGTAAGAATAGATTGTCCGCTTAGCCCGTTTGGGTCACGGTTTGTCCCGAGTCCACCCGGAATCACTGGGTACAAGACAGGAATACTCCCTAATACACACACCTAGGGACAGTTTAGTGGAGGTGGCAGGAAACACACACACACACATTATATATATATATATATATATATATAAATTATCCACACTGTGTCTGGATACAAATACATACATATATTTTTCCACATAATCTCCCCCCTTTTCAGTCCACTTTGTCCATCCATCAACAAACTTTTATATTCCCTTCACACACACACACACACACACACACACACACACACAATCAGGATGATCCAGCCCTGACTTCCACATGGTGCCACATTTCACCCGACTTTCGATCAAAGCCAAGGGGGAAACCATTCTAGCGGCTTCTAAAATCTTCCTAATCACTCTTTTTTTTTTGCAGACCCCATATCCCGAAGACTCCCAGGACATGGTGTAAAGACCGGCCTGTAAAGCCCCGGCAGTCCGCTTAAACCAGCTCACAGCAAGCTTTCCACTCAGCTAGCAATTATCTAGCTATCATCAGTGAACATCAGCAGTGTGCCTCAGTATGAATGGTGTCTGCCACTATAGAAATTAATTGTATTTGATTAATATTACAGGTTATTGACAGACACACATTATGGAACAGGTTATATAAATAATCTGACTATTTTGGCCATTAAATGGACATTAGATATTAAACAATGGGTTTGTAAATATGAGTTGGTAAACCAGTGTAAAGGAATTATTTATTTGGCTGCTGCAATTTGGCAACCGCGCACAAAGTCGCGCTTGATCTCTAAACAACCTTGTAACTCAATGGGAAGTCCATATTTCACAAGTACTACAAGAACAGGAAGCTGCAAACATCAAGATAAAGAAGTGCAGAGTCTACAGTATGGTGAAAAGAGAATCGGAAATCAGATGGATTGTATGTGTAACATATTGCTTAAACCTGCACGTTAGGCCATTCATCATTGTGTTAACAGATTGTGAATATTTAGAGAGGTAAATCAACATTATTTTTCTGTGCATGTTTTGGTTTTATGTCACTGGTCAGTCCAGACCAGAGTAGAACTCTTTCTCTCTCTTGTGCTGCTGCACTGGCATGTCCCTTCTGGTCTCCTGTAGTTTGCACATGTCGATCTCAACCATAGCCACGCCCACATCCGTCCCACCACAATCTGCCATGACCACGCCCCACGGGTCCACAGCTAGGGTGTGGCCATAAGATGAGCGCTTTGCATGATGAGCGCCAACCTGAGCGGCAGCCAGGACGTAACACTGAGTCTCTATGGCTCTGGCACGCAGGAGAACCTGAAAGAACCACAGAACCGCAGTGACAATTGAGCTTCCTTGGCAAAACAGTATATTATTGTTGCAGTTGTCAAAGTGCATGACAGGATATAGTCAACGCTACATAGTAAGACTGATGCTTCCATTACCCATCTATACATCAGTATTCCCAATGTCCCGAATACAAGCTTTAAATCAGTTGAACAGTCTGTCTGACAAAACCTCTTCAGGTCATTTATATTATAGTGACGTAAAGTCAACTAATTTTTAACCACTGTGGAGTGGAACTGACCTCCGCATTACACCCTTCTGTGCAGTGACACACACGCGTACGTAAGGAAACCGGGGACCTTCTGGTCCCAAGGCTGGCTCCATAGGGGCAACTGTAGGCTTGTGGTTAAGGAACCAGTCTTAGGACCAGACTGTCCCTGGCCTGAGCAAGGGTGCTGCGGATAGGGGCTGCCCACCACCCTGGGCATGTGTGTTTGATACATAGATACATAGCTAGATAGATATTGTACTGATCCCCAAATACAGAGGTCACTTCCACTGCACAATGGTCCAATGAATATTTCACTTCACCTCATTTAACCACAATTTTACAGCTGCAACATCATTTTCTGACATGAGCCTGAGGTTATTACAATAATACAAAAATTAAGACAAGCAAGAAGAATCTGCACATGTACCAAGAAACATTAAGATTCAATTTTGTGTTCAATTTTTTAATAATGTTGGTTTCCGAAGGCTTGTGTGAGAATTTGAAGAAAAATAAAGGATTGCTTTACTCCATCTCAGCTTTATTAAAGCCATTGATCCACCAACCACTGGGAAAAAAACATATGAGGACTATTTGTTTCCTGCAGTTTTTACACCCTTTATTATAGCTATAAACCATTTTATTTTCCTATTGAATATTATTATTATTATTATTATTATTATTATTATGATTATTATTATTATATCATCAATTATTTTTTAAATACCTAAATAGAATATATAAATTAAATTAAAAAAAATATATGCAGCTATAGACAGATGACAAAAAAAGGAAAAAAACAACATAAATTAAAAAACATTTCCACACCATGACAAAACAACCATTTTTTCCTTTAATTTGTCACTTGTCTGTATGGTGTTACCTCCCAGTGGGCGGTGCCTGTTGCCACGGTAAATGCTGATGGATAAGTAAGGATCTCTGCGCCATGCCTCTGAAGAGCTGCGGACATCTCAGGGAAGCGCAGGTCATAGCAGATCCCCAGTCCCACCTGTACAGCCGTTAATCAGATTTAATAAACACATTTCTTCAAAAAAAAAACAAAAAAAAACCACTCATACTGGGATTTGTGTTGTGTACCTTTCCAATTGGTGTCTGAACCGGTGGCACTAATCTCAGTCCAGGAATAGTGAACAGGCTCTCTTTTAGAGACACGCCTTTACCCGTCAACTCCACATCAAACAGGTGACCTTTTCTGTACACAGACACAATTTCACCTGCGCAAAATCACACACAGTGTTTACTTATACACATACTAGTACAGATATATATAAAAAAAACATTAGTGATTGTAGTATATATGGAAGGAGTCTCCAGTGCTAGTTAATTATTTATCTAACTATTAGATGTTAAGCTCTTTAGTTCCAGCACAGGATGATGGATGGTTTTGTGTTTCTCAGTAGCAGGGCAAGCTGCATTTATTTGTATTATTTAAATAAATAAAAAAACATTTATCATCTTTGTCCTTTATCTACATGCAGAGCCGGCCCCAGGCATACTCGAAATACGCGGCCACTTAGGGCCCCTACACCACCAGGGGGCCCCCAAGAGCACCAAGATA
>JAOVVF010000042.1:4645036-4651212 GCA_028565595.1 Duopalatinus emarginatus | reverse complement strand
TCTAATTTCCCTCACATGATCAAAAGAGTAATAATTAGTTAGCAAATTTATTTTTGCTTTCTATTTTATTTTATTACAGTAGATGAAAGAATGAGATGATGAATGCATCAGTTTAAAAAGGTGTCATTGTACAGACAATGCTCAATGTGTTTTGTTTTATAATTAATTAAAGTAAACATTTTAAATGCTTAAATATTGGTGTGTTTTGTCCTTACATGTGTCCCTCTGAAAAACACTGGCCCTACCTCGGGCCCCCTAGTCATTTTGGTCTAGAACCGCCCCTGCTCTGGCCATTCAACCAAAAGGATTCAAAAACGTCATCTATGTCCTGAAAATAGTTGCCCCATACAGAAACCTTCCATAACAAGTTCTATCCTGATTATTTCCACTAGTCGATTCTTCAATAACATGAATATCATAACGAAGGCCACAGGAACCTAGGAATGCTGCTACAGTTCAACTCACCGTCTCCCACTTGTTGGTGACGTCCTGAGGGCTGAGGTTAGTATACGGGTTGATTCCGGACAGTTTGATGCCGTAGGTCTGAGCAATCTTCATGATCTCGTTCATGATACCCATGATGGCCATGCGCTCTTTGTCTGCCTCTGGGAGAGTGGCTTTAAACTGGTCGTGGGCTGTGATCAGACTCTGTAATAGACAAGACATAATAAAGCTCTCAAAGGAACAAGGGTTCATTAAACAGTTATGATATATATGATGTACAGCCTGTCATTCTGGACTAGTCAGGTATCATAATCAGGAGTCATGACAGTATATGGGCTAAATACACACTTTTCCTTACACAATGTCTATGTTAATAATGTAGTCTGTAATATTTCTACACACTTTTATATATATATATATATATATATATATATATAGATAGATAGATAGATAGATAGATAGATATACGTATACATATATATATACATATATGTTTATGAAGCAATTAGGAAGCTCATCTACCTGGATCTCCTCAATGCTATGTACAATAAACATGTCCTGCAGATCCTCCATGGCTCCGTCCATCCAGTTGTTAAATGGCGCCGCCCTTTTGGCGAACTCCAAGTACAGCTGGTCAATAGTTTCCCACAGTTTCTCTGTGCGCTGCAGGAGGAGCGACAAACAGCTTGATAGTCATTAATCAACACATTCTAAATGATCATAAACAGTGATGTAGAGAGCAACAATCGGGTAATCTTACTATTAATCAAGAAGATTATTTGTTGAGCATTATTTAATTATATGCACTAACTGCTAATAATACATGATAGTATGTAAATTGTTATTTCTATATAGTAGAACCAGTTTTTTTTATATTGCACAGCTAATTGAGTACAGGTAGTGATAGGATGCACTCACACTAGGCAATCAGTACTGTGTCTGAGCACGTTTTACCCCCAAACTCCAGTTCATTTGACTGGTGTGATCGCTCCATATCTGAACTGGGCTGTGGTTCAGTTGGACTCAGTTGGGTATGCATCTAGCGTGATCGCTAACTGTGATGTCAATTATGCGACTGTACTGTTTAACAAACATGGCAGCAAAGGGATCACTCTGGTCTATGGAACAGGTGTTTGTTGGAAATCTGAGCGGTTAAGAGTATAAATGAACAACTAATTAAATCTTACAAGAACTTATGAGAAATTTAGACAAATTTGCGACTATCTCCGTGCTTGTGGATATCAACAAATCATTAAACAATGTTAGGACAAGCTGAAAAAAAAACCATTGTGCTGTGCAATCACAACCTTCTCTAAGACAAATACTCTGGGCCTGAGCACACATCGTGACAAAGTCAAGCGTGCTCGGAGCAAACCTTAAAATTGCAAAGTGAGCTCAGGCCAGCATGTGACTGGGCTGTGGGCAAACACACCTTACATTGCAAGCGGCCTGTCCCTGTAAGCTTGTTTCAAAGCCTCATTATTATATACACTATATATTATATACACTATAATTAGTGTGAATGATCCAATGATTGCTTTACTACATTTTTCCTCTGATTAAGTGTTTCACTATTGTGATATTCCTCTGTTGCTGTAATAACACACATTTCCATGTCTTGGTCAGACTAATGAGAGATTATCATACCATTAAAAAAAAATCCATTGTATAATAAATAAGGTTTTTTTCAAGCCCTGATTGCATGTGTGTGTGTGTGTGTGTGTGTGTGTGTGTACGTACCTCCAGAGCATCTCTCCTCTTCTGGGTCAAAGTGCCCAGGTTGTCCCACTGGTCACAGATGGCCTGGCAGCGAGCGTTCACAGTAGCAGCATCATGGTAATCCAGCTCACTGAACACACCCAGAAAACACACTCACCAGTGATCTAAGAATAACAACATTCACCCTCCTGCATGTACGGTGCATGATAAACGTTGATCTGCATTCTGATACGCTCTGCATGTCCTGTGTGTAATGAACTTTGATTGGATTTGACTTGAATGAAAGCATTATACAAACATGGAGGATCGGTTTGTAATCGGCTGTCCTTTGACTTTGATTTGGTTCTGAATTAAATATAAAAAGCGAACACTGAGTCATGCTCCTGATCTTCTCCTCGCCCCCTTGTCTCTCTGCCCTTCCCTTTTTCTCACTTGAGCTCCTGGGCGATAGCGGCGATCTGCTCCACTCTGTCCTGGTGGGCGGCGAGGTCGCTCTCAAACGCCTCATGCTTCCTCATGAGAGCCTTGATCTCCATCAGTGATGCAGATTCATAGTCCTTCTGAGACAGCAGGTCTTCCTTTCCTATAGGATGAAATCCGGATTTTTTTCGTCATGGTAACGAATTTAAAAATTACAAAAAAGAAAAATCGGATGGGACTTGTGTGTACCTGCAGTCCAGGACTCGTGGAGGTTGCACTTCTGCTTAAACTTCTCGGCCAGGTGGTCCAGTCTCTCCAGACGGCGGATTTCAGTCAGCAGCCATTCCTCGTAGCCTTTCTCAACCTGCTCCAAGCCTTTCCATGCGTTGGCGATGTCCTGTGAGCACACATACACGCTCGTAAAGCAACGGTGTCAAATCAGTTATGTGAAATTATACAATTTTTAAATGTTTTTTTTTCCTGTCTGTGACCGTAAACATACCGAAACCATCTTTCCTTCAGAGGGCATGAAGGCGGGTCTGTTGCTGAGCCTGAGTTTGGTCTGCAGGGTGTTGAAGTTGATTTCCAGCTGGCATTTTTCCTGCACGCGTGGTGGCTTGTGCACACGGCGGTAATCTCTAAAGTCCTCCAGCTTCTGCTGCATGGCACGCATGGTCTGCTCCGCAACACGGTTCTCCAGCCATGGGATTGTCCGGCGGATCCATTCCAACAACTACAGAAGGAGACGGAGAGAGAAAGAAATGAAAATAAAAGCAACCGATGAGACATTAGTAAACAAACAGAAGGAGGGACAGGTGGCGCCGATAAGAAAGTGGAAACATTGAAATAAAACACATAATAAAAATTTCCTCCAGACCCATATGGAGCTTTCGTTTGGACTCACACAGGTTTGACCCTTTTCAGGGAAGGATCTGAAAGCTGAAACTGTTTCCTCTGAATGTTGTTGATTAAATGAGACAATGCTTGTGTAAACACGTGTAATCATTAAACTCACCTCACTGGCCAGTTTCTCATACTCCTCCATCAGCCTCTCATTCTCCTGGTTGACTGCCAGAACTTTACAAATCCTGTTAGCAGCAGTTTCAGCCTACAGAGACAGAGACAGAGAGCGAGACAGAGAGAGCAAGAGAGAGAGAGAGAGAGTAAAGGGGAAAAAAGACAGAGATTAGACAGAAAGGGTGAGTAATGTACTCAGGTGTTGAACTAAAGTGGCTGACATTAGCGTCTTCTCTGTCTCCGGAGAACAAGCTGATCCTTCCGTACCTGCTCAGCCCCTGCGAAGGCGTGATAGAAGCAGGACACGTAGGTCATGATGGCCTTCTCATCAGGCTTAGGAGTGTTCACAATATCTGAGAGAGACATAAACGCAGGTTTAATAAAAATACCGCCCGCTGTGCAGAGCGCCAGCTCATATGAGTCGTAGGATTTTGGAGGAATCTGAAGTAATGATAATTGAAACAGATGTAGCTCACGATGCGTCCTAGAGCGCTGCTGGAAACCAGAAATCAGAAAATGTCAACCGACACTGATTCTACAGCTTGTGTGCACTCGCATATCAATGACGTGATTTGATGTATTCAGTCATTTGTACACACTATGACTCACAAGTAGAAGGCAATGCAAGCACACAACTGAGCAGTTGCAGATTAGCTCATTTAATTACCACATAGCTGATAACAGCCATGGGCTCGTGGGTAAGGAACTTGTCAGCCTTGTGATTGGAAGGTCACTGCTTGAATCCCTGCAACTGACAATGCAGTACGTGCTTGCATGCTTTTGAGCAGGCACATAAAAACCCCAACTCCTCCCTAGGCACTGAGGATAGGGCTGCCCACCACTCCAGGCATGACGGCTCTTAGTGTGTGTGCTTCACTGCATGGATGAGTTAAAGTCAGAGGTCAGATTTCTCTGTGTGCAAGCACAGTGGTCAGTGAGTGGTTTTCTTTCACTTTTCTTTCACTTGTTAAAGACTGGTTCAGGATGGTGGTGGCTCCGTAACAGTACAAGGTTTGTTTAGCTTATGTAGGATAGCTTATAGGATTATTTAGCTTTAGTAGGATGTCTACAAACGTCTCTGACTGGTGAACGCTGTGTGTGTGTTACACCTGCTCATGTCTTAGGTTCATTCTGATGGGTTTGGCTTCCTCCAACAGGACAATGCACCACCACACACGTCTTGAGACACCAAATTATGCTGAGTTTGGAGTTTTTCCATTCCCGACTAAGTCAACAGATCTCAACATTATTAAAGAGATCTGGGATGCAATGTGACATGCTGTGGAACACAGAACTCCTACATGTCAGAATTGAGGAACTGATTTGAGGACCGTACTGCAGGAAGTTCTGGTGTTTATTGCCTACTGGATATTTCCTCAAGCTTGTGGAGTCCATGCCTCATGGGGGAACCTATCAAGTTTAAGACTGGTGTACCAGTTTTACATTTACATTTATGGCATTTGGCAGACGACTTACAAGGTTAGTGGTATTACAGGTAGGCCAATGTAGTGTTAGGAGTCATGCCCAAGGACCCTTATTGGTGTAGTACAGATTGGCTGCCCAGACCAGGAATCGAACCCAGGTCTCTCACATGGGAGCCAATGATGTTACCGCTGTACCACACCAACCACAGTTTTCTATAAACATACCTTTTCCGGAGGTTTTTATTTGCCACTGTTTGCCTGATTACGGATCTGGATATACATCTAGAAGTCTATAAATCAAACCTGTGACCACGTCTATATTGATTAAAACACAATACGAATAATATTGAATGAAATTAGTGTTGTGGAATTTTCCGAGTTCGGATTGCACCGCTGCGCTGGTGAGATCCCGTTCGTATCATAAACCGGGAGTTCCTGTATTAGAAGTCAGGACAAGTTTCAAGTGCACATCCACGTGGTTGGTGTGGTACAGCGGTAACATCATTGGCTCCCATGTGAGAGACCTGGGTTCAATTCCCGATCTGGGCAGCCAGTCTGTGCTACATCAATAAGGGTCCTTGGGCAAGACTCCTAACACTATGTTGGCCTACCTGTAATCCCAGTAACCTTGTAAGCCGCTCTGGATAAGAGCGTCTGCCAAATGCCGTAAATGTAAATCCACAGGTTTAAGATCTGGTGACTTAGGTGGAAATGGTAAAAGCCCAAACCCAGACGAGTGTTCCTTTAACCGTAATTTGGCGTGTCTCAACGTACTGTATGTGTCAGTGCATTGCTCTGTTGAAAGGACATAAACAGTTGTAACTTGTGAGAAAGGAGGCACAGCTAGAATTCACTGTCTCTTTATGTACGAGCTGGTGGACAGCTGGTTGCCTGAACCAGTTTTTCTTGTAATCCAGTGTATTATTACCCTGCTCTTGCACTGTACATTTACTTTTGTTATCTGATGTAATTATGTAGTTATGCAACTATTAAACAAAGTGAACGTGAACTGTATTATTCACGTATTGGAAATCAGAGTTTATATAATCCGCCTAACATTCTCCTGCTGTGCATTAATTGCTGCCTGTGTCTCAATCCTGCATTCTCACCTTCAGCGTCCAACATTTTGGGGATGTCCAGGTATTTCTCAGC
>JAOVVF010000042.1:4635036-4640036 GCA_028565595.1 Duopalatinus emarginatus | reverse complement strand
TACTATGCGATAAAGAAAAAGAAATGTGGAGAGATGGAGGGGAAACAGTAGGAATGGAAAGGATGAAAGGGAGGAGGGGTGAAGGAGTCTAAATCGGGGAGATACAGGACACCAGAGAGACAGCTGAGAGAGCAAGATCCCAGAATGGCAGAGAGAGAGAGAGAGAGAGAGAGAGAGATTTCTATAAACTAGGGTGAACTGAGCCGGAGTGTCTTCAACTAAAAACGAATGAAATGCTGCTAATTAAAACTGATCTTCACATGCATGAGCGATCTCTCTCTCTCTCTCTCTTGTTCAGTCTCTCTCTCTCTCTCTCTCTCTCTGTGTGTGTGTGTGTGTGTGTGTGCAGCTGTTAAATGCAGTCATCCACCACCACCTGCTGTTCAGCTTCTCCTCCCCTAGCCGATCTTTAAAAATGAGGTCATCCACAACCAGGCACAAGAGAATGCCTGTCCACATATTTATGCCCCTCCTTCACCCCCTTTACCCACCACCCCTCAAATACCCACATACTTGCTTCACCCCTACTCTGAACAGCACTTATACCCTGCTTCTCATTATGACTGTAATGGTTATTCTGGTTCTGGCCACTAGGGGCAGTGTGAGTCCACACAGAGAGCTGAAGAACCCTGAACACATCATCACTCAACAGTCTTTTGCTGAAACAAATTAGAGGAATATTAGAGGATCTGTTAATATATTTAGCGTTTGTGTGTGAGCCGGATGAGAGAGAGGAAGTCGAACCGACAGCACTGCCCTGCTCCCCTTCCCCCTCATCCATCCTTCCTCCTGTCTATCATCTCTTTGTTTTGATACGCATACGGCATAATGTGTATGTGTGACATTTTCTTAGGTCATAGATTATATTTACACAGTGGCACAGCAGGTAGTGTGTGTGTGTGTGTGTGTGTGTGTGTGTGTGTGTGTGTGTGTATCACACAGCTCTAGAGATCTGCGGTTGTGGGTTTGAGCCTCACTCTAGTCTCTGTCTGTAAGGAGTTTGATATGTGTCCTCCCTGTGGGTTTTCACTGGACGCTCCGGTTTCCTCCTGCTTCCCGAAAAACATACATGGAAAGCTCATCATACGCTAAATTGTCCCTAAGTGTGAGTGAATATGTGTATGTGGTACCCTGTCCAGACAGCGTTCCTGCCCGGGCCTTTAGTGATACCGTGTGGGCTCCGGACACACCGCGTTCCTGACCAACTACACGGATAAAATGACGACTGACTGACTGATTTGTCTTTATCCAAAGTAACTTAGAAACTGAGTCGAGGATAAATGAAGCCTCATGCTGAGCTACTACACAGTTACACAGTGTGAATGTCTCAAATCCACACCACAGACCTGCGGAGACGCTAATCATTAATTCTGACGCATTAATACATACATCATGGACCCCACAGGGTCTATGAAGGTGTTCTGTAATCTGGTCATCTGGCACCAAAACATTATCAACGCATCCTTCTGTGGGATTGGACCAATGGTCTAGCCTTCGCCCCTATACACATGTCAGTCACCCAGGGCTCTGTCCTAGTTGTCCTTTCTTGGACCACTTTTTTAACCACTGTATACCAAGTACACCCCACAAGACCTGCTGTTTTGGAGATGTTCTGACTCAGTCGTCTAACCATCGCAGTTCGGCACAGATTCTTACGCTGACCCATTTTTCCTACCTCCAACACGTCAACTTTAAAAATATCCATTCACTGACCACCTAATAAATCCCACCTCCTGTCAGGAGCCACTGTAATGAGATATGAGATATGAGTCAATGATATTTACTTCACCCGTCAGTGGTTTGGTGGTATTAACGTTATGGCTGATCGCTGTATACTGACATCAGAAGTCTCTGTGTGCGTGTATGTGTATGTGATATGAAATGGTCTGATTTTTTTAAATACTGTAATTAAAATATAGTTGCTGTCGTGTTTCAGATTTCAGATGTTCCAGATGTTCCAGCACTTCCAGATGTTTCAGCCCTTTGGAAGTAGTTATAACGTGCCTTTATAATATACTGTGCCCTCATTTTCATGGAGAAAAACGTGAAGTCAGTGCAATCTAGACGTCCGCTGCAATGTTATTTCATTGTTATTTTTAACTAGTGAAGCACGGAAGACTAGAAGACTAATTAGCATAGTGAAAGTCATTCTGAAATCGAGAACACACACACACACCACTAATAATGACATCTATCACTTTCACACACACAAAGTCAGGTAGCTGTCAGTGTGTGTTACGCTCCTCTGTTAGTGGTATTCTCACCTTTCTAATCCTGTCCAGCCTGGTTGTTTTACCAACACACAGTCGCATACACACACACACGTTTTATTAATAGCTGGTTGGAACCCTGTGATTTGTTTCCCTGTGTGTGTGCGTGTGTGTGTGTGTTCTGAACACACACCTGTTTAATGAGAGCTGCTGGAACGGGGATGATAATGTAAATGTTCCGTTTTCAAGCCGCCGGAATTTACACACACACACACACAGAGAGCCGCGGCCTAGAGGTTAGGGAAACCCGTGACCAAAAGGTCACAGGTTCGATCCCCACCCAGGGCAAGGCAAGACTGAGATGCCCTTGAGCAAGGCACCTAACTCCCCTAACTGCTCCCCGGGCGCTGTGGTTTGGGGCTGCCCCCCGCTCCGGGCAAGTGTGTTCACTGCCCCCTAGTGTTCACTGGGGTGTGTGTGTTTCACTGCACGGATGGGTTATATACAGAGGTCACATTCCTTCTGTGTGCAAACACAGTAAGGCAAAATAGTTCACTTTCACTTTTCACATGCACACACACACGTTTATGTCTAAACAGCTGCAAAACATCTCTGACCATCAAGGCATGGACTCCTCTGAAGGTGTGCTGTGTTATCTGGCACCAAGACATTAGAACCAACTCCTTGTGTGGACCTTCAGTGGGATTGGACCGACAGATCTAGCATCCATGACCCCGTCACTGGTTCAACGATTGTCCTTCTTTGGACAATATTTAGTAGGTAGTAACCACTGTATACTGGGAACACCCCACAAGACCTGCTGTTCTGGAGATGTTCTGACTCAGTCATCTAACTATTACAGTTTAGTCCTTGTCACGTCACTCAGATCCTCACAAGTACTCATTGTATCCTGCTTCCAACACCTGAAGTTTAAGAACTGACTGTTCACTTGCTGTACTAATATATCTCACCCCTTAACAGGTGCGACTGTAATGAGGTAATCAATGTTATTTATTTTACCTGTCAGTGTTTTGGTGGTTTTAATGTTGTAGCTGATTGGCGTATGTACGTCTATACATTTATATACACACACAGAGATTACTTTAATTATATAGTTAATATAATACTGAAAGAAAATTAATTCTCCTCAAATAGATGTTATATACAAGTTGGACAACTATGACATATTCCTTATTACTGTAATAAATGTAACTAATCTAATGAAATATTAGTGCCGAGCTAATATTTAATTCACTTAATAGTTTCATTAGTCACATTGTCTTTACATATCAGTGTTTGGTCTGGTTCTGATTAAACCCTGATATTCACTTGTGTAGGTGAGAATGCAGAAATCTCACTCAGGTTTGGTGGTCTAGGTCTATTTCTGGTCCAAATAGAATGAAACTGGACTGCACTGAGAAAGCAGATCGATCCTGAATCAACTCCACCACATGAAGTGAACCAAACTTTAACTGTGGGACAAAGGACAGAGCTGTAGTACTGCAGACATGTGGTCTGATTTGTTAAAACTTAAACTGATGAACGAAAAGAGAAAACAAAAACAAAAACAAACAAACACGGTTAAATGATTTTTTTTTTTTTTTGTCTGTCGCTGTTAATCTCCATGTAAATACCTCATCTAAGCCGTGAGAGTGGTGTGATGTATTAATATCATCCCTGCTGAAATATCCAGCTTAGTGTCCCAGGCTATCAGCTGCCACACGCTGGTCCAAAACTGGTAGACCATCTTCATCAGCTGGTAGAAAAGCAACAGCTTCTAAAATAATGCACCATCATTGTTTCTGCTTTCAGTTTCTACTGTAATAAACTAATAACCTGCTGCTCCACACCAGCACAACACCACTTCTCTTTTCCTCTCTCGGTGTTTCTACATCCTACAGAGTCTGATGTAGAAACATCTCACAAATTCACACAAAAACCAACGTATTGTCTTTTTTATGGTATGATTCCTAACACGTCCTGCAGTATTTTATATTGTTTCATCATTTGTATTTTTGTACGTCTCTGGAGAACAACTGTTCCAAATGACTAAATAATGCACGGATATTAGGGAAGTCTTGAGTAAAAGCAGCTTGTGAAACACAGAGTGTCTTAAAATAGTGTGCATTTTCTCTCTCTCTCTCTCTCTCTCTCTCTCTGATATACATTTGTAATTAGTAATATATTTTGACTTGCCATTTTCTAAACTATAATAAAAAAAAACGAAAATTTATTTAATTTTTTCCTACATATGTTTAGAATGCAGATACAGGTAGACGTCTGTACTGTACATTTTGTCCTATGTTGTCATATACCAAATACCAAGCAAAAAAAATAACATAAATATTTGGTATATTTTTTGCCACAACAGACGAACAGGAAGTATTTACTGACTCTACTGACAGCCGCTTCCTCACCCTAAACTGTAGTTGTCCAGGTGAACTGTGCGTGAGAGATTGAGGTTAAAGCTGTGATATACTGATGCCTCGTTGACATCTCACACCTCAGTCATGAGACGTCAAATAGGCCAATCGGATTCTCTGGAGAATCGCGATCCCTGACGGTGAGAAAGGTTACCATGGAAACGTGAAAGGTCTCTCTAGAAGGATAACACACTTTACACAACACAGTGATGGACAGTCATGTGTGATGGAGCTTATTGAGTATCAGACCGAACCTGTAACAAAAGACCTGTCAGGACCAGGACTGCAGATTTCCTCTGGTGGCAACCGTAATAAAAATTATATGATATCCTAACAATGAAGTAATATATTACATCATGACAGATAC
>JAOVVF010000042.1:4606698-4627017 GCA_028565595.1 Duopalatinus emarginatus | reverse complement strand
ATGAATTGCAGTGTGTTTTTACATAGGCTACGACATGGGGATTAACTTTAATATTTAATATTTAACTTTAATATTATTAAAACAAAGGTTGTATTGCAAACATTTAGATGCAATTTAGAAAATTTAGAAAAATGACATTATGGATTAATTTTAAGAGGAAGTCGATTTATATACATGTTTATTTATATATTTAGGAAATAAATAGGTTTATAGTCTCATGTTAATGCATTACAGCCAGAGTTATAACTTTATATAACGCCATGTAAAAGAATCAGTGCAGATGCATGACAAAATAATAAGTTTGTTTGTTTATAATTGGTGAATCAAATCCTGCACTATTTCACTTAGGAATCGAATCAGTGTGCGAGTCATTTAGGGCATCACACCACCAGGGTTTTACAGTCTCTGAAATGAAGAGAACAGCTGTGAGCCAAACGGGTCACATATACCACCCTGAGTAGATCTCACACACCAGTACGTGTACGTGTACGTGTATGTATATACGTGTACGTGTACGTGTAGGTGTGCGTGTGCTCCTGTATTCCGTGTTCAGGCTGCCTGAGCTGCTGTTGGAGACCTACCTTCCTCTGCTGTTTCTCCCAGGCAGGATCCAGCAGCAGGTCCCTGTCCCAGTCCTCCTCCTGAATCATGTAATCATCCGTCGTCACCACCGTGTACGTGGTGCTGTACTGCACTTGCGTATCGACAGCTGTCATGTTGAAAGTGCTTTTTTTCCCGTGTGTCCCTCTATAAACCACTGATTCTGCTTTTTAACAGTAAAAATCTCAACCTATCCGTAAGTTCAGAGTGTCGGGACTGAGACCGAGGAGGCGAGGGCCAGACTCCACTTTGTCCGGAGTTGCGTGTGTGGAGATGCGGGACACCGTCTGTCCAGTGCTCCTGTCCTGGTCAAGAGCACCACACGTGACCGCTCCCCAATAAGTAACAGCGCCCGGCGACTTCAGCACCCCAAATGGGCACAAGGGCGTGGCTAGGACTAATCCACCAATCAGCGCGGGGTTCATTTAACGCTGCCGGGACACGCCCGAAAGAGGCGGGCCCTGCCCACTGGAGGACACCTGTTGCCCTTGGAATGGGCAGAAACCGAGATCCGGTTAAGGCGCTGCTTTAAGGTCAGTACACACACTTTACTTTCAGGAGGCATAAATAGACAAGGGACCGAAGAGACTGATCCCAGATCTGCTGTTAGAGAAGGTGTAACCAGAACCATCAGAGACTTCACACTGCTGCTGAGGCCCCGGGGCTGGTTCACCATCTGACTAAACTCTCCACCTTATTCCCTCTAAAATCACATAATCATAACAATTCAGTGAACTCTTATAAGTACCGGAGTGTTCACCTCGACAGTGAACTGGACTAGTGAACTGGACTAGTGCACTTCAGACCTGCTAAGAGACTGGAGCGTAGGGGCCACTCCTGAGGACCCCTTTTTTCAGAATCACAATCACAATCACAATCTGTTTATTTCGCCAAATATGTTACACATACAAGAAATTTAACTTGGTGAGAGCACATGTATGACAAACATTAAATTATTTTTAAATAATAATAATAATAAAAATAATAATAATAATAATAATAATAATAATAATAATAATAATGACAATATAATGATAATAATAATAATAATAATAATAATAATAATGACAATATAATAATAATAATAATAATAATAATAATAATAATAATAATAATGACAATATAATAATAATAATAATAATAATAATAATAATAATAAAGTTAAAAAAGTACTAAGAGTAATGAAGAGCTGAAGGAGCTCAGAGGAATGTAAATATCTGTCCTTATTCACATATAAAATATTTTGTATCCATATACAGCCTGATTTTTTATCCATTTATGTTCATATATAGCCTGAAATTTAACACGCACACAAACTATTTTGTACAAAAAAAAGCAGATGATATGATAATTTACAGAAATTGAACATCTGTCCAGCTGTGCAAATAAACATTGTACAAATGAGCAGTATGTTACTGGGTATAAACACTGTACCAGTTAAATCCAGTTCAGTGCAGTGGAATTGGAAAGCTCAGTTCAGTTATAGATTAAATTGTAAACTAGCATGTTAGGTATCCACAGTGGTTGAGGAGCTACAGATCTGGGAAAGAAACTGTTTACGTGCCGTGTTGTGCTGGTTTTAATTGACCTGTGTCTTCTACCCGAGGGGAGTGTCTGGAAGAGGTCCAGGATGTGAGGGGTCAGTTTTATTTTCGCTCATCCTAACTGGTGTAGATCTCCTGAAGGGTTGACACATTACATCCAATGATCTTCTCTGCAGTTCTCTGATAACGCCAGCCCAGTTTGGCTCGTTCTTGTGAGGTGGAGGTACCAAACCAGATGGTTATGGATGATGTGAGGATGGACTTGATAATCGCTGTGTAGAATATTCTTTGCTGTGCTTTCCTGGAGATGGAGACTGTGTTCCTCTACTACTTCAGGACCATGGATATGGTGGTGCCCAGGAACTTGAGTGACTTCACATTGGAAACTGCAGAGCCGTTGATGTAAGGATTGTGGGTAGCATTAGAAATTCACCAGCATCTCTACAGTCTTTTCAGTGTTTAGCAGCAGGTGGTTGTTGCTGCACCAGGACACCATCTCTTTAACCTCCTTCCTGTAGGCAGACTCGTCCCTGTTGGCTATGAGGCCCACCAGAGTGAACTCATCCGCAAATTTCAGGAGCTTTACAGTTGGTTCCTCGGAGACACAGTCATTGGTGTAGAGTACTGAGTCTCCAGAGGTCTGAAGTGTGTCTTCAGAGCCACACCTGCTGTCTAATGTTTGTCAGGAAATCCACAATCCACTGACACATGGAGTCCGGCACTGACAGCTGGGGCAGTTTAGTGTGTTGAAGCTGCGGCATAAGTGTTAAAAGTCTGAGCTAAAGTCCACAAACACAACCCTAGCATAGGTTCCAAGACTGTCGAGATGCTTTAGAATCAGGTGCAGGGTCTAACTGACCACATCGTCAACAGACATGTTTGCTCTGTATGCAAGCTGCAAGGGATCCAGCAGGGGGTCTGTAATAGTCTTCAGATGGGCTAAGACTAGGTGTTCAAAGACCTTCATGACTACAGAGGTCAGGGCGACTGGCCTGTAGTCATTAAGTCTGGGGATGGTAATTTTTTGGGGGGAACTGGAATGATGGTGCTAGTCTTGAAGGAAGCACGCAGCAGAGTTCTAGTGATCGGTTGAAGATGCTGGTGAAGACTATGGCTAGTTGATCACAGCAGTGTTTTAGAGTAGATGGAGAGACTGAGTCAGGCCCCGGGGCTTTTGTCACCTTCTGTCTGCAGAACAGCCTGCGAACATCCTGCAAGCTGATGGAAAGATGATCAGGGGACAGGGGTGAGACAGCCAGCATGGGGGAGGATGGTGGTTGTCTTTTGTGTTCAAATCTACAGTAGAACTCAGTCAAGTCGTTGGTGAGCTGTCAGGCGTTCAGGGTGAGGAGGGGGGAGTTTCTCGCCTTGTAATCAGTGAGAAGTTGAAGACCTTTCCATGCAGACGATGGGTCATTAGCAGTGATGTTGCTGTTCAGCTGTTCTGAGTGTTTATTCTTTGCTGCTTTAATCCCTTTCTCCCTTTCTTTATTTGGCCAAGTACGTGTACACACACAAGGAATTTGGTTCCGGTAAGGGGTGTCTTTCTAGGTACAGTAATTTAAAAGAAGTATTGTACATATAATTTAAGACAATATACAATTTACAAGACAATATTCAACAATACCAACAGTGTACAGAGAATATACCAAATAAACAGTGGTGTAAACCGTAATGTAATGCATTATGTGCTGATCAGTTATTTATGAAAGTGATGGCACTAGGTAAGAAATTGTTCCTGGTAGGTTTGTGCACATGGATCTGTAGCGCCTGCCAGAGGAGAGTAGTTGGAAAAGGTTGTGTGCAGGGTAAAAGGAGTCTGTAATGATTTTCTCTGCCTGTTTTCTGGTTCTTGCGGTGTATAAGTCTTGGAAGCTGGGCAGAAGAGCATCAATAATCTTTCCAGCTGTCTTTACTGTTCGCTGCGGTCTGTCCCTGTCTTGTTTTGTGGCAGTTCCAAACCAGTCTGTGATGAAAGAACACAAGAACAGGTTCAATAATTGCAGTGTAGTACAGTTTCAACAGCTCCTTTGGCAGTCCATGATTCCTCAATTGCTGGAGCAAATCATCCTCTGCTGGGCCCTTATGGGGATGGAGCTGATGTTCAACCCCCTATTTCAAATCCTGACAAATGGCTGTTCCCAGGAACTTGGTCTCTACGCTTGGTTATTTTTGATACAGTAGTGGCACCAGCCATCTTTTCTGGAGTGGTCTATTGGGAAATCTCGATTGGAGAATAAAGGAGATTAAATAAATTGATTAAAAGGGGCAGATCTGACCTTGGAAATCCCCTAAACACCTAAACGTTCTGATAACCTATTATTTTAATGCCCACAATGTTGTGGTGCTCTCACAGCGTTAAAATGTCATTTATTTAAGGTTTGATATTCACTAGGAATGCTTGATCAGATGTGCTGGTAGAAACGTGCTGGTCTTTGGAGCAGAAATGACAAAACTGCTGTATGTGTGCTTGGAAACTTAATACAGCATGTAAAACCAGCCAAAGCTACTTTTTCTGCACATTAGGCAACTTTCTGCCTGGGAAAAATAATACTTAAGTTGTGCATGAAATTTTGCAAAGATGCTGACAGGTCATCATAATACCATACGACAACGTTCCTTAATAATGACATTTCAACAACATTGTGACAATCTTGTTCAGACAACGTAAATATCGCTACCTTTGGGCAACATTGTAAGAAAGTAGACAACGCTGTGACAATGTTATGTGTTTTCTGGGCACCCAGTGGATGTGGTGGGGGAAAGGAGGATGTTATCGATGTTAGCAATCATGCTGGAGAGTGACTCTTATCCCATGCATAAGATTCTAGCAGCACTGTGCAGTTCCTACAGTGACAGGCTGCTTTACCAGAAGTGTGTAAAGGGACGTCCTTCCTTCCTGTTGCTGTTAGACTGTACAACCAAAATGACTCCCGGTAGACCACATACACATACACGATATTATATACACATATGCCGAATGTAATATGTTTGACATATCAATGTGCAATATTTCTATGTGCAGTATGGGTTTCATGTACAATTGCAAATATGCTATATATATATATAAAACATTTTAAAGTGTTAATACCTAACTGTTACCTTTAATACTACTGGGTGTTTCTCTACTGAGTGCTTTGTTGTTCTCCACTGTGGGACTAATAAAGGCTTATATTATTATAATTCATCTTCATCTATAGTAACCTCTTTATCATGGTCAGGGTGGCATGTAACAAGAATACACCCATGCCAGGGCACCATCCACACCCATATGCATTTCTACAACATCCCACTTCAGAACAGGTATTATCATCTCCACTCTTCTGCAAAGGCTTCCCACTAGATTTTGGAGTGTTGCTGAGGATATACAAAAGACATTGTCAACAGTTGTGTATCTCCAATCTTGTACCTAAAGATTGGGAAAGACTCCTATATGATGTATGTGATGCTGGGGCAGTGGTGGATGAAGGACACCAACCGTGTACTAAAGGTAAATTACAGACACCCAAGGTAAAATAATACTCCAGTAAAAATAGACATAGGTTTGACATAGGCTTGTGAGGTTTTGATTCCCCCAACCGACAAGACTCAACTAAAGTGCCCTTGAACAAGGCACCTAACCCCAAACTGCTCCCCGAGTGCTGCAGAAAGGGGTGCCTTCCAGTCTGGGCATGTGTGCTCACTAGTGTGTGTTTCACTGCACGGATCGGATTGAAAGGCGTTTTTATTTATTTTTATATTTAACAGTAGAAGACCAGCCTACTGTCAGACCTTGAATGACTTCTTTGAGCATCACCAGGTGGACGTTCAGTAAACTACATGGGTACTAGATCATTTTGAGTACTTACAGAATTTAAAATCAATCCCAAAGGTGCAGGTAACACTGCAGGTCTTCTTAAAAAAAAAACAAAAAAAACAAAACAAAAAAAAAACACAACAAAAAACGTGTTTTTCTTCTTTCTCTTTTTTCTGGACATTGGGTTAAATGCATTTTGTAAGGAATTTATATATATTTTTTTTTTACAAAAATAATCAAATCAATGTAGCACCTACTGGGATTAGAGCAGAGGTCCTAAACTTGAACCATGTGGTAGTACATAGCTTATGGGTCCACTCATAAAGACTAAACATACTTAATATTTTTGTAAATATAATTTAAAATGTAAAATGTTCAGAGATCTTCATCGATTTCAACTCGGTGGATAAAAATATTCTGATACAAAGTGTTATAGCCTATTGAGATTATGGAAATTCCAGAGTAAATTACTCACTCTATGTGTATTAGCCCTAAACATGAAAGTGAAAGTGAAGTGATTAACCTACTGTTCTTGCACACACAGGAATTTGCCCTCGAATTGAACACATTCGTCTGGAGCAGTGGACAACCCTATCCATGGTTGGAATGGGGGATCGAACTGGGAACCTTCTGGTCCCAAGACTGGTTCCCTAACCTCACAAGCATCATGTCATTAGCATAGCGTGTGCTATGATTGACACAAAAAGCTATCATTGCTGTAAACTGCTGGACATCAAATATTTTATCGCTCATTGTGTGAGCCTGTGTGCCCTAGTGAGATCTTCTGAAAGGTACAGGGAACCCATTATCACTTGGTATTTGTAGGACATGAAGAATAGGGCACCAATATGGGACACCATCTTAGGTGCTATGGGAGAGATTTTTTTTCTGGGGTATTAAGGTGATATACTAAAATATAAATGTGAAATCAGAGTGACAGTGCAAAAAAAAAAAAAGTGTAACCTGTTAATACGTCTTTGTATTAATTCCAAAGCAACACAAAAGAAAACCAATATGCACAAGTTTCCTTATAGGACTAGTTTATTATAGATTTGCATGCGACAACAAATTGTGTGCATGCATAAGCTGATGAACAGTAATTACATTTATCCAGTCAGGTTTGTGCAGTTAACATTATTACTGAGCATGCATCTACCCCACCATCTCCGATTATATAACCATAGGCAGTACACATCCTAATCCCTCTGACAAAAAAACTGCTTTCTTTGTTATCATGTACTTCAAAGTCATATTTGAACTAAAGATGAACTGGTAGGGGGGGAAAAGTGTACAAAAAGCTACAACTAGGTCGATAAATGGCAAAAAGGCATTTGTTAAAGCAACAGATAAGGAAAATGCTACCACAGGCAGTGCTGTGTGATCATGTGCACACCAAGAGTAAAAGGAGAAAAGTAAGGGGCGGACATTTAGCTGTTCGAGAGCATCGAGCCGAGGAAAGAGCCTCAGGTGTAAGGTGTAGGAAACATGAAGAACATGGAGGTCGGGGTTAAAAACACACTCTCTAGTATCACTCCTCAGTAACAACAGATCTCCAGTCATGCTGAGACGTAGTGCGAGATATTCTATTATACTGTACACTCGAGAATACTCACCTTTATTTTCCTGTCCGAGTTCTAATGAGACACGGGTTTCTCACTGGTTCCTCACAGGTTCTTTAGAAACGCTATATGGACAAAATTATTGGAACGCCGCTACATTACACCTACAGGAGCTTTTATGACGTCCCATTTGAAATCCATGGGCATTAATATAGACTTGGTCTCCCTTTGTGGCTATAACAGCACCCATTCTTCTGGGAAGGCTTTCTACAAGATTTTTAGTGTGCCATTCATCCAGAAACACATCTGTGAGGTCAGTCAACACTGTAGTTCGGCCCCGGGGTTGAGGTCAAGGCTCTGTGTGGGCTAGTTAAGTTCTTTCACACCAAACTCACCCAACCGTGTCTTCATGGACCTTGCATTGGTTACTGAGAAACAATCATGCTGGAACAGAAAAGGGTCCAAAACTGTCCAAAATGTCATGCTGAAGCATTAAGATTTCCCTTTACCGGAACAAACGGGACTCTGTATCATTATTTCTCCTTTAGTCCCACTGCCACAAGTGTATAACGAAGTTCTCTTCTGGATGAATGGGCAAAAATTCCCAGACACATTCCAATATCCTGTATAAAACCTTCCTAGAAGAGTGGAAGCTGTTACAGCTGCCAAAGGGGGACCAACTCCATATTAACATCCATGGATTTCGAATGTGATAAATCATAAAAGCTCCTGCAGATGTAATGTGAAGGTGTCTAAATACTTTTTGTCCATATAGTGTAGAGTGATGGTTCTAGGTTTGATAACAAGAGCAAACCCTCATGTATTAGGGTTCTATATAGCACTTTAACTATCGGTACCAAGTGGGACAACCCGGACACACTTGATCCAGGAGTCATCAACTGGTAGACTTTGGTGTACTGGATGAAGTGTTACAGATGACTGTATATGTAAAGGGATTTCATACTCTGGGCTGATTAGTGAACTGACAACATGGATTGTTAAAAAAAAGAATAATAAAATAAAATAAAAAATGTGCCAGTGCAAACAAAAACAAGATAGATAGATGGATAGATTTTTTCATTCACTATAGGCGTAATTCTAAAGTAAAGTGAACCACTCACTGACTACTGTGCTTGCACACAAAGGAACACGAACACACACACACACACACTAGGGGGCAGTGAGTGACCTTATACACAGCACCCAGGGAACAATTGGGGGTTAAGATGCCTTGCTCAGGGGCATTTGTGTCAATTCATGTCGGCTGCAGGAATCGAACCGGCCGACCTTCAGGTCACAAGACTGGTTACTTAACCACAAGGCCACTAACAGTTAAGCGGTAAAAAAAATAAAATAACTGGTGTCACATTTCAGTCACATTAGTTGTTTATTTTTATGTAAGGAATCTGATGTAACTGGATCTTTCCCCATCTCAGACCCAGAACTTTTTAAAGGACTGTAGAACGTGTCTGAAGTGGCAGTGAGATTCAAGGCCAGTTTTCCCATAAACTCACCTGTCTGAAATCTTCTGTATGTGTTGGTGTTTCTATGAATGCATGACTTATGAGAAAATCACAAGTACAAGGTTGAATTGGACCTACATGTGGATAATATTTGTGAAGGTTTTGTCTTTGCATATGAAGACTTTCACTTCCTCTGAGTAGGAGTGTGGATTTACAATCTAAAATGATATAAAAAATACCTTAAACTGTGTCTGGGTGATAAAGCTGAACAATAAAGCACAATCAATTACTTCATTTTAGTAGCTATTGATAATTATGGATCATTTTAAATGAAATATTATTAATAAGAGAGAGAAAATGCTGAAGTTTAACACTATTTAAAAATGTAACCACCGTATTTTGAATGAAACCTTATTTATCAAGGAAGTAATTTAAATACAACTACACACAATTACATTGAATTAAAAAAAAAAAAAAAAAAAAAAGACATGGATAAACAAATGATCTCACCTTGATATACTCATTAAATAAATTGATTAAAAAAACAAAACAAAACGCTGTCCTGTTCCTGTTCAGGATGGGTAATTGGACAGACCATTAGACAGGTGGTTAGACAGATTAGCTGTTTGTGTGTCACTACGCTAATGTTTTTTTTTTTTATCATCAAGGAATATGATTGGCTGTTGAAGAGCCTGGGCAGGAGCACGGTTGGGGTTTGTACATAAAGCCATGTTCATTCATCGCAGTTTGGTAAAGCCATCCAACACAGTACTGAACATTTTTCTTATCGCGATATATATTGCTAGCGATATCATCACCCAGGTCTACCATAAAGTGTGCTCGGTTTGCCTGTTGGGGGAAAAACCTTAAATGTTCTGTAGCTACATTCACATTACCAGGCTGAAGAGACATAAAATTACAGTTTCTACCTTTAAAATAGTTTATGAATTGTTTTCAAATACACTGACGTGCCTGAGAAACTGGTACAGATAAGCCTACGGGGGGAAAAAACAAAACAAAACACAGCAACACCACCTATGCATGAACTACATGTGTGCCTCCGTACACCGGTTCATGGGGTTGGCCTCTTCGAACAGGTCGTCTGAGACTGTAAAAAGCCTGTCCAGTCACTGCATGTAATCTGAAATGAACGGACTGGATGGTTTACCTGCCTTACCTAATACTGGAACTCAAGCATGTAAAACCTTACAACAGAGGATCTGCTGCCTTAACATGAAAAACTTAATTTGGGAACCAAATTTTTGGAAGCTGGAACTAAACCATGCAAAGGACCCGTGAGAAAGCCAGACAGATCCCAGAGTCTGACGCTGTCTGTAATTATAACGGTTTCTTTATTTCGAGTCGTCCTCCTCTGTGTCGGCTGAAAACTCAAACAAGACTCGAAAGTTGCACAAAAGTTACACCACTTTACAAGAGTTTAGAGGGACTGGGTTAAAGGTAGGCACAGGCTCACCCTCATACAAAATGAGATCTGTACAAGAGTCGAGTCTTCAAGTCAGTATTCACCAGACGTTTCACACCCGGAGTCCCGCTCACCACCCTCTTATCAATCAGCTCAACATCTGGTGTATACTTCAGGTGGACATTACTTGAAGACGAACAGCGGCTGAGAAGGAGCCGGTCTACAGGACGTGCCTTTTGTTCCAGTCTTACCCGAGGGAGACATGACTTACCTAATTCATGTCTAACGGGTTGGATTAGGTCTTCTGGAACAAAATCTGACCCTAACACACCCTCTAGGGGTGAAGGGTGGCTTTCAGCGGTCAGTGTGTAATCACAGGGGTGTTCGACTAAGAGCTCTAGAGGACGGCATTAAAGTGATTTTCCACCCGAAATCTCAAAATCAGTAACTAGAACTCTAGATAAAAAATATATATATATTTATAGGCGATGTGAGACATATCGAGGCATCTGATCTTTTGGTCCTCCTGCTCTCTCCTGCATCCATGATCCAACAGATGTTTGACCCAGAAGATAGCTACTGTGGCTCTGATTGATACAGTATTATGTGTAGAGAAAGGGTCCACGTCTTGTTTTTTTTTTGTTTTTTTTAGCCCCTTCAGAGGACAGGGTGTGTCTGATCTTATCAGCAAAGGGATTGTGTGTCTGCGGGCTTTTCATTCCAAACAAACAGAAGCCACAGGTGATTCCTCGTCACCTGATCCTCGCCTTCAGATGCGGCTCCTGCTTAGCTGGATTGAAATCCTGCAGCCGCACTAGGCCAGGGTACACTGGGGTGGGGGGGTGGGGTCAAACATGTGATCATGTGACGGGAGGGCAAATCCGTCCCAATGCTTTTTTTGTCTGAAGCTCTAGTTACAGAGTCTGACCTTACTTTAGGGTGAACTATCAGTTTAAGTGCCTGAAAGAGCAGAGGGGAAGTATCAAGGGTGCGTTCAGGCGGTTAGGCAGCAAGTGCGTAACACCGAACAAACTCAAGAGAGCCGGTTTTTTGGGAAGACGACGAGGACGGCGGCAAGCTGTGTGTGTACGGCGAACAAACTCCAGGGAAGTCTGGGGAGGAAAACGGAGGGGGGGCCGAGGGGGGAAAAAAAGGGGGAGGGTGTAAAGGAAGAGTTTGGGGTGGGGGTGGGCAAGCGAGATCGGCGATATACTAAGTGGGGCTTCTTCAGCAAAGTCCACATCTGCCAAGCCTCGAGACGCTGAACAGACCAACACCCAAGCACTCTCAACTGTAGCAACACTCACACTTCACACACACTTGCTCGTCAGCTAGAACCGCTAACATTCACCCAGTCTTCATGGCACTACCACATTCACCCGTCACTCGCAGCAACATGAATATCAGCCCAACAGAAGCAGCAGCAGCAGCAGCAAACTGTTAGCCCCTGCTGTCACTCAAGCTGCGAAGCAAAACCGGTCAGTGTTTTCTTAAGGCGAAATATTGTGGCGTAACCTGGGCCCACGGAGAATGCCCATTGGCTGTGGTGATGTTGACAGAGGAGTGGAGACTAGAGGGGGAGGTGGGGGTAGTGGGGTAGAAGAGCAGGTGTTCGGTACAGGCGCAGGCGCTATCAGGTGGACGAGAGGAAGGGGAGGTGGGGCGAAGCACAGTGCTTTTTACCTGCATGGAGACAGAGAGAGCGTCCTGCGCATTGCTCGACGCTAACTGTCCTCACCCCACCAACGGCGTCCACAGTTCCTTTGGGGGACCTAGTTCAGTCGGGACAATGGTGTCAGAAAGATTCGCTCTTGGGTTTTGGAATAATAATAATAATAATAATAATAATAATAATAATAATAAAAAAACATAGAAATGTCCATGCACAATTATCCAACATATCACAGAAACCAAAGCTGAACAACCCTCAGGAGCCCCTCGAGTACCCGCTCAGGTACGAGGTCTCCGAGAGCCACTGCACAATGTTTAAAATGGTACACACAAAGCTTCACCACATCCATCTCCAAACCAGGGCTCTCCCCCCCCACCCCTCTCCACCCACCACCAAAAAAAAAAGCAACTAAACATCGGCCAGTGTAGCAAACTCGCATTGTGGAGGTTTTAGAAGGGTGGCGATGGGTAGTTATTTACTCAAAGGGTGCAGCGTTGTGTAGTGCAGCTCCTTTGGGGCTGGGAAAAGCTAAGGGGACAGAGCGAGGGTCAACCCCTAACTTACCCCATCCACAGAAACTGAGAGGGACAGGGGGGCAGTCTCTAGTCCTTTCACTTCCTCTCAAGGCTCCCATTCATTTGAGTCTGGTCGTTTCACAGAAGAAAAACAATCATGAAACATCAACAAAAAAAGAAAGAAAAAAAAAAACGGTAAAAACCCAAAACCTTTTCTCCCTTTACTTTTATCATCAGGAAACAAAACATTGATTATAAACTTGGTTATTCTATATATAGACACTTTCTTTCTACAGCCCATTAACACAGACCCTTAGTATTCCGTAGCATTTGTACATACAGACTACACAAATGAAGACATGATCGCAGACAATTCCATTAACACTGGTCTCTTCATTGTGTAGGTAGGTGTAAGGTAGAGCTGACGATGGCACGCGGTTAAAGACAAGGAAAGATGGGGGGAGAGAAAAAGAGAGAGAGAGAGAGAGAGAGAAAGAGAGAGATTGAGGATGGATGAGGGGCAGTCTAGTGATCTTGAACAGCGAATGGGGAAAGAAGACTGAAAGAAACTGATCTCCCATTTCTTTTAATCCACATATCGCACGCTAATTGTGCTGGCTTCTGCTAGGTTCACATTTTTAAGACTACAATCAAAAAAATAGCACACTTTTATACATTTCTCTAATAAGGCATAAGAAGAATAAGCCACTGTGTTAACAAAAAAAAAAGAAAAAAAGAAAAAGAAAAGGATTTTGGCTAGAAACATTCTGTAAAAACGCTACTTCTCATTCATGGCTGTAAACAAAGATTATGGAAATTGTTTTTTTTTTTTTGTTTGTTTTTTTAAGATGCTCAAGTCCCATTTAGTACAATTCATAAAAAAAACATTAGAATCATTAAGATACTTCCAAAATGCCTCTACTATGCAAAATGGCAGTTAGGTCAACGACTTTAGCCTAAACACGCCATCGTTCCCAAATTTTGGCTATTCCCTGTTTCTCACCGTGCTGACTCATGTAGCTACATTAAAAAAAAGGAATAAAAGCAGAGAGGATGGATTCACAGTGTCTTTCAGCTTTCAGGATGGGTGACGTGGGATGGGAAGGGTGACACACGTCATCACTGATCGTTTACTTCTTTTTTTGTTTTGTTTTTTGTTTTCCTCTCAGGACGTGAAGGCCGTGTGTATGCGTTGTGATAGAAGATCGAGGCAGTTTCCCTAAATTGCATGTGTGTGTCGATCTGTGTGTGTGTCTGTCATTCTGTCATTGCAACCGACGTCAACACGCATACACTGTCTCGTCTCGAAGACATAAAAGACAAACACACACACACACACACACACACGTACATACATATTTAAAAAAAAACAAAAAAGAAACAATGCCAAACCCTGGTCCTGTACTTCACACACCTCCGGGGAGAAAACATACATTCGTTAAAAAACCGTCTTGACATCTAATCAACGTGTGTTTATATATTTATGTACAGACGTATATACGTAAACTGGTTTATAGTTCCTCTAATTATTTCGAGCGAATCTCAGAACCTCAAGTACAGGATCATTCATAGGCTAACAGATTTCCAACGAAATACACATAAAACGTCACATGGCTACTAGTTTAGCCGACACCTTAAAGCTGTCTACAGGTTTAAGGATTGAGATTTGCTAATGGTACAGTGTAGCTTGGGTATGAATAGATGTGCACTTTCCCTTTCCTCGCTTTACTGGGTGTGTGATCAGGACCAAGGTCAGATATTCCAGTCCTTAAAAGCCAAGGCACCCAGACAAACACAGACACAGACACACACACACACACACACACACACAGACTTCTCCCCCACTTACAGAAACCACAGACACACCCTGTCCACACACAACAGGCACACAGTCAGAGACATGGCGAGGAGAAAAGGGAGGACAGTGGGAGAAGTGCACACTATCGGAAGGGCGTTTCGGGAGGGTGCAGGGCGAGTTCGGAGCGGCGCAGGAGGGGCTCCTTGCGCGACGGCGGAATCGGCGGCGGCTCATACACGCGGGATGTTGCCACGGCGATGGCGGCAGCGGCAGGCACGGGGGCGGCGGGCAGCACTGGCCTGAGCGTGTCGAGCGCGGCAGGAACGGCAGACAGCGTGGGGATGGCAGACACCGCCGCCAGTGGGCTCGGGGCTGGATAATGGACCGTGGGGTATTGTGGGTACTGGGCGAGCTGCTGGTACTGCTGATAGTACTCTGCATAGTACCTGAAAGAGAACAGAGAAGAGGCATACATAGGGATACAGACCATACACAAACAGTCAGATACAGTGCATGAAGTCCTAATTTCAGCCACTGCAGAGTTTTTAGATCGCCAGAACTGCCTAATATTCACTAGTGCAGTTTCAGCTGGGGGTCACTGAGGACTTGTTGATCTTTTAGGGTGCGTACAAGGCTGGCAGGTTTGGTTGGAGTTCATTTGAGCAAAAGTGACCATTTGAAGTGGAAGTGACACATACTCACTGGTGAACACACACTAGGGGATAGTGTGCCCAGAATGTAGGACAGCCCCTATACAGACACAGCACCCAGGGAGCAGTTGGGGGGGGGGGGGGGGGGTTAGATGCCTTGCTCAAGGGCACCTCAGTCCAGTTTTGTCAGTTGCCCCCCAACAAGTGAGATGGTCTGGTTTAAGTTTGATCATGAATGCGGCACAGACCAAAAACGTCTAAACAAACTAAACAACGTGTTGTGATTTAAGAATCCAGACAGCATAAAGGTGGTACAGGTAACTAAACTAAACGAGCAGAGCAATAAGGAAGTAAAATGGCCTTTTAGTGCAGAGGTCCTGGCACTGTTTTGACTTCTTTATACATTTACAGCCTGACATACACTAATCCTATAAGCGCTTTTAAGCCAGCACTGTTTGAAAGTGTTGAAAGTCCGGTTAGTTCGGTTGTAAAACGGAGGTCATAACCGCACCACTGCTGACTACAACGTAACAATGCAACGTTATCTGCTTTGGTGCAGAACAAGAAAACCGAACTAGTAGAAACACAACCCTAATTGCAATTTGTCCCCAACTATTCGATCAACTTCCAAATGGAACCCAGTAAAGATGCCATATTGTGACAACACCACACTGTATACTAAACATCGCACCATTTTTAACATCACTGATACATAACTACGATACAGTTTTGTTCATTTACTAGAAATAAGCCCTTCCTTTAGAACCGGTTCGCTAAACCCACCTGGCAACAGGATCCTCCTCCTGGGCAGCGGCCTCTTCCCGGCCTGCAGGTGTAGGCAACAGTGCGCGCCGCTTTGCCCTCTGGTACATGAAGGGCTTCATAACTGGGTCTGGCAGCAGAGGTGCTGATCTTCTGAGCGGGCTCCTGTCCCTTTCCCCAGATTTTGCAGTCGCTTGCTGCTGCTCTGCTAGCACCTGCTGTCCCTGTGCGAAGTACTGAGCCCTCGCTGCTTCAAAGATAGCCGTCGGGTCAGCCGCTCCCAAGGCGCTGTAAGCGGGGTTGGCGGTGTAGATGGCTGAAGCTACCGTGTAGGCTGGGTTAACAGCGGCGGCGGCGGAAGGTACTTCCATGCTAGGCGCTGCAGCTAAAAACACAGGGTTGGCGACCGCAGGCGTGTAAACTTGCGGCCCGTAGGCAGCGGCGGCAGCTGCAGCGGCGGCGACGCTTCCGCTTGTTACCTGGCCATAAAGGGCAGGGTTAAGTGAACCGTAGACCTGTGCAGCGGCTGCGGTGGCCCCAGTGTTAAGGGCCTGATTAGCCATTGTGCCTCCATAAAGCTGGTTAGTAACCGTTCCGTAAACCTGGTTAGCTAGCGCTCCGTACACAGCAGGTGCGACTGCGGCCGCGCCTTCCGCTCTCGCTCCAGCAGCAGTCAGGCCAGTTAAAGCAGCATAGGTAGGGTCGAAGGTCGTCGTATTGTAGACCGAATTGTGGACGCTCTGCTGTACCTGAAGCGGAAGTCCTGCGGCGGCGGCGGCGGCAGCTGCTAGCACTGCCGCTTGACTCTGGTACTGCTCCAGAGCGGGTTTCCCACTGGGACACTCGCCAGCATAGTGACCCTGCTTACCGCAACTGACGCAAGGGATCTTTCCTGTCGGCGTCTGCTTGCTGGGTTGGACCTTGGACAACTCCACGGAAAGCGGGCGTCCCTTGAACGAGGTGCCGTGCAAAGCTTCGATGGCTTGCAGAGCGTCCTCCTTGTTCTCCATGTGTACAAAGGCATACCCTGTGAAAGAAGAGGGCCAAGAGTTGAGTAAAAAAAGGGGTTGATGGATCAAACCCTACCTTTATATAGTCAAGAAAGGCAACACTTATCGACATGATCGTACAGATACATGAATTTATAACTAGGTTTAGTTCTATTCTTCTGTTACCCTTAACCTGATCCTCCTCCATATTCAAAACAACAATACAATACACATGAATGTTTTTTTTTTGGAGAGCCCAGGGGCAAGCCAGGGCAGGTAGCCAAGCATCCAGGGCCAAGTATGAAAACGCTCTCACTTCCAGTGCTGTTCTTCCTGACAGACTAATCATCATTAATGGTTTCCTGCTGAAAGAAGCTGCTTCTCTGCCTACCGGACATACCAAGCAACATAGCCAGGTATTTAAAAAAAAAAAAAAAGCCACAACTGGTGGTGCTCATTTAGTAGTGGGCAGAACACCAGGAGAGATTTTCACACACAGTTACTGCCATAGCTGAGTAAACCTGACAGGCATCTAAAGTATCCGCCATGAGAGAAAGGCAGAGCTTAGTAGTAGATAGCTAAGCGTTAGCGAACACATCACATGTGCACCGCACTGTGAAACACAGAGATCCTGCACCTCAGGATACAACCGAACAGTGGATTGTTCTACAGGAAGGACGGTGTTCCTTGCCTACAGAATATTTCCACAGGGACATTCCTGGCCCTTGACAACGCTCCTTCAAAGTTTCTCTCGTTTACTGCGTTATTCCTCACGTTTTCAGCCACAAACAAGCGTTGTGAAGTATAACACCAGTGTTGTGCGTCTGTGGGAGTTTTCCCGCGGATGTGTGTACACATGCAGCCTACGCTTCGTCAACAACGTTTTGTATCATTGATTTGAACTTGCACTCGTTTTGTGAACAGATTCACTCAATGACTCGCGCCTTAAACCAACCCATCGTGTAAGCTCGTCAAAGCATCCAAACACCACACAGATCACATGACAAATCACGAAATACCATCAGATTTTAAATATTTATTTATTTTTTATTTCCCTCTGTGGGAGACTTTAATTACACCAGGGACCTTGAACTGTTTTTTTGTTTTGTTTTTTTTTCGCAAAACCAAGGCATGTAGTGACAATTATTTGTTGGCTGGTTCCTTGTTTTTGCACTCGAACTGTAAAGAGTAAATAAAGTAATGACGTTCCAAAGCTGCTACCCGACACCCCCACCCCACCCCCCCGCCGGGGTCAACAAAGACACCACCTTGACTAACCTGATTTTCTGCGGGAAACCCTGACGTCCAACAACAACAGCAGCAAAAAAAAAAACCCTGAGATCGCTTCTTCAAAATCGTAACGACTTTCTCTCGCTGAACCAATCGGTGCCTCTGATCTAATCTCTGATCTCTAATGCACTTTCCTGCACGCTCGATCTTGCCCTTGCTCGTCAATTTCGAGAAGTGTTACTCTGTCATCTCGGCTCACAGCCATCATCTCATTATCACGCTGCATCTCTAGCGCTGTTAAAACACTACACGTCAGTACCATTCCTAAGAGCCCTGCTCTTGAAAAACCCTCCATACATTCTGACTTTTAAGCTGTCAATATTCAGTTCTTTCCCCTGATACAGTAAACCATGACATAAACATAGACACTTCCTGTCTATCGGGTAGTAAGAGTTACGCTCCTACCGGGTTCAAATCTTATATTATCTTATAGCTGCTTGGGGCAGCCTTGGCTAAAGGTTAGGTAATCAGTCTTGTTAACTGGATAGCTGCCACATTGATCCGCCATACAGGCAAAACATGATTGAAGTGCCCTTGAATAAGGCACCTAAGCCCACCAATCGCTCCCTGGCTACCAGAGGTAGTGGCACCTAACCCCACCAACTGCCCCCTAGTGTGTGCTTTTCTGCAGGGATGGGTTAGGCCCATCACTTCACTTTACCTTTCACATCATAGTATACAAAATTCAGCTTCTTGAGTCCTCACCTACTGCAAAATCTACTCATAATCACTCCTATCCTGCAGGACGACCAGTATAAGCCTGCATCTAATACAACCTGAATGACTGCTATCAGATTTGAATGTGAACCTGTGCATTGTTTTTATTATTTGTTTTTATTTTTAAACCCAATTCTCTTACCTTTAACTTTATCACATTCCAGGACCTTCCCAAAAGTCTGAAAAAGCTCCTTCAGGTCCTCCGTGGTACACATGCCACTCAGATTCCCCACAAACACTTTGGTGGAGTGGAGCGGCCGTCCCCGAGACTCCTCCACCACCAGGTTACGTCCTTTGAACTCTCGGCCATTGAGCTCGCGTATGGCGCGTTCGGCGGCGCCCTCTCCCTGCAAGTGGACGAAGGCGAACTGCCTAAGGACGCTGCAGCTCACCACTTGGCCATAAGACTCAAAAATGGCAGACAGTTCTTCTTGCGTGGTGTCCAGGGCCAGGTTCCCAACAAAGAGCTTCACCGTGTGGCCCTTATCCATCACGCTGTAGAGAAAAGGAGAAGGGGAATGAGAAGGACGGCATTCGTCTTAATGTCCTACTACATATCTACATTATACAATATAACCATTATTGTGTCTGACTATAAACATGCTGTTCATGATCATTTCCATCATCCGTTCCAGACATCTTAATTTACACCAGAAACAGGAACTTCATGGGTGTGTCTTCTGTCACATTAACATGTTTAAGAGGAAACTGACATTGTTCTCACACTCGTGCACTACTGGACATTCAAATGACATGAAAGAGCAGTGACCTGAGGGACAGGCAGACATGATGGCCGTATTTTATCATTCAGGTTGCGTAAAAGTGGACTTTGCACTCGTCTTGTTTTCACAACCCCAAACAACCAGCAATGTGGAGGATGTGTTTCACCATGCAGTCCCAGTCCTCATTACTGTCTGTGGTTGTCTTACTGCAGTGCCAACAAACTGTCCTGCCACTTCCTCCAGTTCCCGACTGGGGTTTTAATATCAGCTACAGGGCTTAAAAATGAAAAGAAAAAAGAGGAAAGACGTCCTACACCCGAGAAATAACCTAAACCACATTACACAGTGTCGGTAATGCAGTTATAATCAGGCGAGGAGGACAGAGGGGAAGACAGAAAAATAAAAAAATGGGAGATATATATAAAGAGAGACAGTAAAAGAGAAGGAGAGACAGATACAGACAGAGACTGTCAGACAGAGCAAAAGATCCCAAGGGAAAAAGATATAGTGACGGAGAGAAACAGAAAAATAAATACCGAGGAAGGTATAGAATAAGAGAGAGAAAGACAGACAGATAAAGACAGAGGAATAGACAGATGGGGGAGACCACAAAAAGGCTGAAATAAACATAGGCTGATAAATAGAGACAGACCGAAAGAGAGAGAAAAAAGGACAGACAAGATAGCTAGATGAAGGAAGGTGTGTGAGAGAGAGACAGACAGAGAGACAGACGGACCGAGATAGAGAGAGCAACAGAGAGGTAGAGACAGATAGACAGATAGAGAGAAAGACAGACAGAAATAGAGGGACCAATAGAGA
>JAOVVF010000042.1:4582686-4592875 GCA_028565595.1 Duopalatinus emarginatus | reverse complement strand
CCATCTATTCATCCGTCTATCTATCCATCTACCACCCATCTATCTATCCATCCATCTATTCATCCATCTATTCATCCGTCTATCTATCCATCTACCACCCATCTATTCATCCGTCTATCTATCCATCTACCACCCATCTATCTATCCATCCATCTATTCATCCATCTATTCATCCGTCTATCTATCCATCTACCACCCATCTATTCATCCGTCTGTCTATTTTGTGCGATTTTATTAACTGACCAAGAATGACCCTAGTCTCTTAGCAGGTTGCCATGGCGACGTTCAGTTTGACCCACTGATGAAAGCTCATCCTAGACGTTCAAAGGTCACTGTGCTGTTGTCAGTGACTATGGAGGTCACTACAGCTGTGAGAAGGCTCCAGATGTGCATGTGTTCACTAGAGAAGACTGATAACTGACCAGAGAGGAAAATGAGAACAGCTCTAAATCTAACCTGAAATCTAACCTGGCCCCCTACTGGACATGTAGTGTACTACATAGGGTTCAGAAAACATAGTTGAGCAGCCTGTATAGTGAACATGTGTAGTGTACATCACATTTAAGATACAGCCTTGAGGAATAGTTTTATTTATATTATTAATAAACCATGATAGAAATGCTAAAGATTGAACAGTGGGTTGAAACATAAAGTATGATGAAGCAGATTAGCAGAGTCACTATTATACAAGTCTAGTATTAACACACTCATTACTGAACACACACACACACACACACACACACACACACACACACACACACACACACACACACACACACACACAGAGGAAACAACTCACTTTAGCAGATCTATCTGTCTCCATTTCTACAGATATATCTCTCACACACACACCTCTACAAACACATACAGCACATACACACACTGTCACACGTCCTACTGTGAAGCACAACTGAGTCAAAACAACACTTCCGGTTTCCGGTTTTCAAAATAAGAGTCCTAGCGCGTCCATGACGATAAAACACAGCTCAATAAAAGCCCCCTGAAGTTGTTCACCACAGAATAAATATGACTAAAATGACCCTCACTCTGGCTGTAGAATATCATTTAATCAAAGCTCATTATTTCATATAATCTCCTGCTTTTTAATCTGTCAACAAGCTTTCATATTCCCTCATTAATAATGTTTTATTATACGTCTTCACCTCTTCACTAGACGTCAATCTTTGTCCCTCATTCAGAGGACCACACAGGACATTAGGTTAGATAAGTTTATGGAGACAATATGGACAGAGGTGTGTGTGGACGTGTATGTAACAACACTACAGCCTTGGACAGCCTTGGGTCTTCACTGGGCTTCTCACTGTAATGAACACGGCTGATTATTGATCCTTTTTCACTGTACACTGGTCGGCCTTGTGATCAGAAGGCTCCTGGTTCGATTCCCACACTGTCAAGACGTGACTGAAGTGCCCTTGAGCATGGCACCTTACCCCCGAACTGCTCCCTGGGTACAGTGGATAAGGGTTCAGACATGTGTGTTCACTAGAGCCTAGTGTGTGTTTTAAACGCAGAGCTCAAATTCCTTGTGTGCAAGCAAAGTGGACAATGAATCACCGCTTTAAATAACAATCTTGCACTGCACTAGAACATCTCTGGAAGCTTCATATTAGTATGGGGTTTTTTCCACGGGACCCCTGGTACATCTACAAAAATCTCTGATAGGTGTCCATGTCCTGCTTGATAGGTTTGGACTCCTCCAACAGTTCAAATCATGCTTTGAGGAACACTTATGTAAGTTTGGGGTTTTGCAGTGCCCATCTAAATCACCAGATATCAGATTTGTGGACTGTTATGGTGTTTTCTGCATGCAGCCGTGGCCTAGTGGTTAGGGAACCAGTCTCGTGACCGGAAGGTTGTGGGTTCGATCCCCGCCCAGGGCAAGACATGACTGAGGTGCCCTTGAGCAAGGCTAACTCCCCTAACTGCTCCCCGGGCGCCGTGGTTTGGGGCTGCCCCCCGCTCTGGGCAAGTGTGTTCACTGCCCCCTAGTGTTCACTGGTGTGTGTGTGTTTCACTGCTTGGATGGGTTAAATGCGGAGGTTACATTCCTCTGTGGCGAATAGTTCACTTTCACTTATGAAGTCCATGCCATGTTGTATTTCCGCAGTCCTACACTCCCATGGGGTGCCTACCAAGTATTAGACAGGTGTACCAAGGTTTCTGCCACTTAAGTGTATACATACTACAAAGCCAAAAGTATGTGGACACCTGTTCCTCATACCAGTATGTGGTTCTTTACCAAACTGTTGCCACAAATTTACAAGCACAAACTTGTTTAGAATTTCTGCATGCTGAAATGAAGAGACCCAAACCTGCTCCAGCGCGATAATAATATCCCTGCGTACAAAAGCGAGCTCCATGAAGACATGGTTCAGTGGTGAATGGTCCTCAACCCCACTGGTCTCCTTTAGAATGAACTGGAACGTCGAATACACCCCAGATCTCCTCCTCACTTATTATCAGTCATCCCAATAATTCACTTCTGCAGCTGAATGAACACAAATCTAGTGAAAGCCTTCCCAGAAGAATGGAGACTAAAATCTAAGCATATATGGGTATGATGGTCATGTGTTCACATGCTTTTGACCAAGTAGTGTATGTGAAGTTAATTAGGCCTCGTTTTAGCACACGGACTGTAATTACACACATCTGTACCATGGTATATGGTATACATGTACCTGTACTGTATATGTAAATAATGACATACATTGATAAATAAAAACCCAATTCTTTTGTATCATTTTATTAAAAATAGTCAGTGTGTATAAAATGTACATCACATCAGGGCACTGCATTCTGTACAGTCCACACACCACAGTCACATGTCTCCTGATTAAACCTTGGTGTCCAGTGTGTGTGTGTGCATGTGTGTGTGTGTGTGTGTGTGTGTGTGTGTGTTTGTGTGTTAGTGTCCCTGTTCTGTCTGTAGATGAGAAGGAATACTGAGGCCTTTCTCCTGAGCGTGACGTCTCCAGTGGTCATCATCCGACTCGTGCGTGAGGTAACGGTAACCCATTCGCTGCTCAAACTGACGCAGGTCACACCACAGCTGGAAGTTCTGCAGACACACACACACACACACACACACACACACACACATACATAAAACACATTTACAAGCTGAAGACAGTATCAGTCATAGTGGTGTTCTGAAGAGCCAAATCACACCAAACTCACATGTTTGTTACCAGTTTTGTCTTTTATATCTTTTAACACTATATAGGCAAAAGTATTGGGACACCTGATCATTTTCCTACATCTGTTGGAGTAAGATTTTGAACAGAGCACCATCATTCCAGGGATAATAGTTCCACTGCTCAACACCTCATTGCTAAGGGGCTTTAGATCCTTCTAGCCCACATCTGGCACTAACAATGGTGCCAATAGTTTTATGTTTATCTGCACCTGTTCTATTGGCAAAACTTCTCTACAGAGACCTTACAAGCGCATCTGCCCATCTGCATCAACAATGGATGCAATTTAAAATAGCTGATTGCATTCATTTGAAAGGGTGTCCACAAATATTTGGACATCTAGTGTATCTTAGTGGTCTTTAGGACATAGAAGATTCTCCACAAGGGGGTGCTGCTGTAATATATACAGTCTTTATACAGTCTATGTGCAGAATTTCTGGATCCCCAGTCCTATATAGACAACACACGTTCAGTCAATCAGAAGTCTTTTATCCACTTCGTTCATCAGGGTCGTGGTTGTCAGGAGCCCACCCAGGAATCATTAGGTGCAAGGCAGGAATACCCCCCCCCCACCAAGACATGGCACCAATCCATCACAAGATACCACACACACACATTTACTCACATACTCACACCTACAGACAATTTAGCACATCCATGTCCCACAAAAAACCCATGAGAAATTCCAGCTGAGACTAAAGAGGTCACCTTTTCTCCTACTGAACCCTGTGTCCAGAACTGATTCTGTAATTTTGGCCTTTATGAGCACAAAATCAAAATTTGTATGTGGATTGAAAGTGTTGTAGATGTTAAGGGTTGAAATCGCTTCACCTTGATTAACTAGAATCAGTCATAACCATCATCTAATGCCTAGTTTTTATCTAGATTACATGACATGTAGCCAGGAGGCCTGTGATTTATGTTAATATTAGTATAAACGTCTACTGTTGGCGTCTGTGGATTTTTATACAGGATTTACTATCATCAGCCACCCTTATACTATAGAGACCAATAATAAAAGTTAATTTCACCTGGAGCCAGGGGTGTCCCATAGCTTTCCCCACACTGAACCTGCGCCGCACCACCACCTGCAGCAGGTTAGTGATCAGACTCACCGCTGCGAGAAAAAGACATAATGATGAATAAAACAGCAAAGCAGATCCATCACAGATTCATTACTGTACTTTACAGTAAATGTTTTCAGCATCATTTCTTAAGGCCAGTTGTCTCCAGAATTTTGCACCTCACCCTCGAGAGAAATGAGGGCCCACAGGTGGCGAGGGTACATGAATGCAGCGTTGGTGATCTGCTGGTTAATGTCTTCTTCCTCGTTGAAGGGGAACGTCCCACTCAGGCTGACGTACAGGATCACGCCTACGGCCCACATGTCCAGCGAGCGGTTATAGCCGTGGCTGCTGATCACTTCGGGGGCCAGGTACGCCGGCGTGCCCACCACCGAGCGCCGGAAAGACTTCTCACCGATGATCCGTGCGAATCCAAAGTCACAGAGTTTCACCTGAGACACGGGCAATGTGGATATGTTTCAGATCAGAATGCAGATGACTTGGTCGATGTTTATACACTTACAATGCAAAATATAAATGCAAATAAACTCAGTGATCTAAGACTTCTTCTATGTAAAGAAAAGGCCTTTTCTCTCAGATATTGTTCACAAATTTGTCCAAATCTGTGTTAGTGAGCACTTCTCCTTTGCCGGGATAATCTATCCACCTCACAGGTATGGCATGCTGACTGCAGGAATGTCCACCAGAGGGTCTCGCTGTAAATATCAACATTGTGAATCGAGTGGCCCATGGTGGCAGTGGAACTCTGTGCATTCAAAACGGCATCAATAAAATACACCTGCGGGACACCTGTGGCATTGTGCTGTGATAAAACGTCACGTTTTAGAGTGGCCTTTTATTGTGGCCAGCCTGAGGCACACCTACATGCAATAATCACGCTGTCTAATAAGTGATATGCCATACCTGTGAGATGGATGGATTATCTCGGCAAAGGAGAAGTGTTCACTAACACAGATTTAGACAAATTTGTAAAGAAGATCTGACAGAAAGGACCTTTTTGTACATAGAAAATGTCTTAGACCTTTGAGTTCAGCTAATATATAATAATAATATAATATAATATATCCTCAGCCAGGAGATTGGAAGCATGAACAGGATCTGAACTTCGCTAGGACATGTTTGGATGAAGAAACCAGGTGCTGGACTGAGTGAGAACCAGGACGACAGACCTGAGGAAAAGGATCTGGCGAGGCGAGCAGCACGTTCTCAGGTTTGAGGTCACAGTGAGCGATGTGTCTCATGTGCAGGTAGCGCAGAGCCTCCAGTATCTACAGAAACACCAGACACACCCAGATATGACTTCCTGACCACCAAGAGCAAACAAGCATCATATATAAGAAATGAAAGACGTGCAGCGTGCACAGTTACAGGAAAACTTTTTCATATCTCTTCTACATAAGGACCAGGAACATCCATAGTGCTACAGATGGTGCTGAACTACAGAACTGAAATGTTGCCATTTCAAAAGGATGTTGATACACACAGCACAGATTCCCACGGTTTCCACGCCTACCTGCATAACGAGGAAGCGTGTGACGCGTTCAGGAAGTCGTCCGTTCTCGTTGGACAGAATCATCTCCAGCATGTCGCTATGGAGCTTCTCCATGACGACAAAAGTGCGCTCCGGCATCTCGAACATGCCTTCTAGTACAATGACTCCAGGATGGGACAGACTCTAGAGAAACATACACCCCAAAAAAACATATTACTACGATATATATATATACATATATATATATATATATATCCTCTATAAACAGCATGATCAATCAACCGACCTGCAGTATCGCCACCTCATTTTTGCTCTGTCTCTCCTGATTGGCTGGGAAGCGCGTTTTATCGATGACTTTAATAGCCACGGGTCGACCCGTCTGCCTGTGAGTACCTGCACACCAACACAAACTCTCTGTACATGACCAGTCCCTAACACACTCACTCACAGTGTATCACTCTGAATGGATGCCTTACCTCCATACACCACTCCAAACTGTCCGGATCCTAACACTTCATCAGAGAAAATCTGATACAGCAAACTAATATCCTGAGAAACACACAGACAGTGTTAGTCCACGCAGAACACAGGGACTTCCTGCAACAACGGTATGAGAATGAGAGGTTCTCACCTGGATTTCTTTACTGATGGCTCGGTCATCTGGATAAATAAGAAAATTCATATTCATATTCTCATATGAGGTTTTTCTCATCAGGCTCATTACATCCAACATTTTAATGATAAACGTAGACTGTGATCAATAAACATGGGACCAAAAATAGAAATAAAACAGCCAAATTTGCGCATATTTTGGTGTCACCTTATTCAAATATCAGACTCCTATATGTGGTCTGGCCTAAAGTCTGATAGTGGACTTAATAGGGGATGATATAGATGTATATATTCTGATGGGTTTGGCCTCTTCTAACAGGACAACGCACCACCATACGTGTCTAGAGACGCCAAATTATAGTTAGACGAACCGAGTTTGGTGTTTTTCCATTTCCAGCCAAATCTCAACGTTATCGAATGCATCTAGGATGCTATACAACATGCTGAGGAACACAGAAATCCTAGACTTCGGAATATAACAGAACTGTGGGCTGTTCAGCAGGAAGTCTGGTGTTCATTGAATACAAATTATAAAGTCATAAAGTTCATAAAGTTCAGACCAGCCAAGTGTTAGACTGGTACGTATATGACACATATGTAATTTACTAAATAATGAATGGAAGACCTCAGGGTGTACTGTAAGACTGATAGGATGGTGTAATACGACCCCAATGTTTTTCCACCACAAAAATGTGTCAGCAGTGACATGTTTTAAATAATTACAGAATGTCAGACGTCAGACGTCTCATCCGTTTTCAGCCGAAGCAGTTAGTAAGTCAATGCTATATAAGTTACTATAGACGCTAAGGTTACGCTAAGGTTCTTCTCCAGCCGCTCGTTTTATTTCTGTCTACTGAAAACAAAACAAAAACCCTACCGCTTTCTATCGAGAAACCACAAAGTACAACATCCTGTCTTGTCAACTTGGTGGAAACTTTGCTGACCAACACAAGGCCCTGATACAATCCCCTAACCCTTATACATTTGAATAATTTTATTAGATTATGATTAGATTTTTTTTTTTTGGACTAAATAGTAATAATTGGCTTATCTCACTACACTCAACATTATTATGATCATAATAAAAGTCCGCCCCAGGGGGTCTCCCCTGAAATAAGGGAGACCATTTGACTTATTTAGCATACGATACAGCAACGCATGTACTGTTGTAATGTACTGTATGTGTGTCAAATATAATCTGCTTCTTCTTATACTGTATTCTACAGCTGTGCCACTGGCACAATTCAGTGAGTATTTGGGAATTCCTGACCTAGTCATTAATTTCTTTACATGCACACACAATTGCATGTCCATTTTAAGAGTGTCTAACCTATAAAACCACATAATTCCACATCAAGTTTAATGTAAGATTTAAGTTTCATGTGTGCCATTTTTTCACTCAACATTATTTGATTTACTTTAATCCTTTTATCTTGTGTACCTTGTGTATCTATCCATCCATCCATCCATCCATCCATCCATCATATCCGGCAAAAGACACTTTCACTTACCCAAACCACACAAAAATCAAAAGGAGGAGGACTTAAACAATAACATAAATTAAATAGGCATAAGGTTAATTTTGGATCTCACCTGCCATTGAGCTGGATGCGATCTGCCAATTTTGACAGTTGGTCTGGTAGCCGACGCTGTTTAATGACACCTTCTGGACTGACTGACACCTCACACAAAGAATATGTCTCAGGAGCAGCAATGAGGCCAAACTCCTTAACTACATATGAGACAACATCCTTGGCCATTGTGTTTTTGCTGATGATTATGTAGCAGCTCTGTTGGTCTGCTCTGAAAACACGTATTACCTGATCTGGAACATCTGGTTATGGAAAAAAAAACAGTATTTCATGGTCCCATACCCTTATCACTTACACATTGCTTATGACAGTTAAATAAATGATAACTGAAGCTTTTCAATACAATAGGTTAAGTACAGCCAGAAACAATACTGCTTTCTAATATCTCTATTAAGCAATTTGGTTTTCTGCCACATACTGCCACACATTTACGGAAGAAATGGGCCCTCACTCTTGGCAAGTATATTAATCTTTCCCTGACTTTTACAATTGTTGCTAGATATAGATCTTCTATACAAAACAACAACAAAGGCTCAGTTGCTGACATGGTACACATACAGACATGGTAAAATAAAGATGCATTGAAAATGTATGCAATTGAACATTTCTAGGTAAACTTTATAAACAGCAATAACAAAAATAATAAAAATCAGAAGGATGGAGTGGATAAGGGTTACTGTCTCAGTATGAACAGTTATCAGCAGAAATCACTCTGAAGTTGACTAAGGAAATGGAAATGTTGCGACTTACTGTACACAATGCTTTGATAGAGATCACAGTAATTATTAAAAATATTCTTTTGTCTATGCCAGATCAAAGTCGAAAGTATGACTCTTAAGTTTATGATTGGAGAGCCAAGTGGGTGGAAGGGCCAACTCAGATTTTCTGGGATGTGTACTCAAGAGTGGTGCAGCATGTAAACACGGATGAATCATCCATAACAGTAAAAACACTGACATGTGATGTGAATAATAAATTTAATATCTAATTTCAATGGCACCTGTCAAGGGGTATTGGTATTGGGCAGCAAGTAAACAGCCAGTTCTCAAAAAAGATGGATTGGAAGCAGTTAAAATGTTCATGTGTACACATCAACAAGGGCCAAAGGTGATGGCTAGAGTCAGAGCATCTCCAAAATTGCAGGACTTGTAGGGTGTTCCCAGTATGCAGTGGTTAGTAGCTAGGAGAAAAAGTTCAATTAGCAAAACAGCAACAGGGTCATGGGTTCTCAAGGTTCACTAAGATTGTAGGCTAGCCTGTCCGGCCCCACCCCTCAAAACAGCTTCCACAGCATAAATTGCTGGAAAAGTTTAATTCTGGTGATTAAACTAGAAAGGTGTCAAAATACAATGAGGGAATCACCCTGTCTATTACATTAAGAATTAGAACTAAACCACAGAGCAGTAAAAGATTCCAGTCTGATTAATAATTTTTTCCATTTTTACATCATGGATGGCCGGGTGTGTCTACTGCTTGCTAAGGGAAAAGACAGCACCAGGATGCACTATGGAAAGTGCACTACTCTAGGAAAAGTTCTGCTGTTAACTGGACATGAACCACTTACCTAAACATTTCTGCAGACTGCACACTACTACATGGCAATAGCCTGTGACATTGGCCTTTTTTAGCAAGATAATGTACCCTGCCATACCGCAAACATTGTTGAGGAATGGTTTAAGAATCATAAAAAAACAATTCAACAATGTTGACTTGTCCTTCAATTCCTTAGATATCAACTTTGACTGAATCACTGTCTGACCCCACAGAGCTTGGTCAGGCAACTGAATGCTTAGTCAACATTATGCTGTACTCTGGAAAGTGTAGCCCCACTTAATAATTAAAGAGAATAAATTAGCACTGTGGTATTATGATTACACACACACACCTTAAAACAGACCACTCGAAATAAAAAGCATAAGAGGCGTCAAACTAACCTGGTTGTGTTCCAAACAGGATGAAAGTCTCCTAAATTATAGTAAATTATTTCTCCTCGCTAATAGAAGTTAACAAAAATAATCCAAGATCCTTATTTAACACTGTAGCAAAACTGAGTAGAAAGAAGACCACTGTAGAAACATCCAAACTGTCAGTATGTAGTAGAAATGACTTTTTAATGATTAAGTTGAAAACAGTAGGCACAAAATTTATACTATTTATCTAAACCTGAGCAATCTGATAACAAACCAACGAGAT
>JAOVVF010000042.1:4546219-4560175 GCA_028565595.1 Duopalatinus emarginatus | reverse complement strand
ATATTTGTGTGTGTTTATATGCCCAGATATGGATAAGCATATCCTGGGTAAACCCTCTACTACCCCATGCAGTCCTCCAGGTTACTTCCGGTTGACAGTAGGCTGTGCGTGATAGGCTGCTGCTTCTAACCGGTGCTATATAAGTGTAACAACATACAATGATGTTAGCTAGGTGTTTTACAGAGGCTCGTCTGTACCAGTGTTTCTGGCACTTCAATGTAGAAATACAGCAGGAATGTGTTTTGGGAATCCGAAACCACAGAATGTAATTATTACAAACGCACAACCACGTCAGATTGGTTGGAAAAGTAACAGGTTTTATTTCTTTTGATCGTTTTACATCAGGCCTGTCCACAGGTGACCCCCCCCCCCCCAACAGCCTCAACCCAACCCTCCCACCCTGCATTTCAAACCTGCACAAACACATTCTACGGTGTAGGAAAAGCTGCATGTAGCACGAGTTGTTTTGTTTGTCTGATAAAGGAAGAAAGACGTTCTCTGTGTACATAGTCGTCTTGTACCGCTGACCTCGGTCGTCCGCAGCAGACAGAACAACACGGCTGCACAATCTATCACCTGTTAATAGTCATTACAGTATTATCATCTGCGATATACAGACTAGGGTCTAGGGCTGGACGATTCACACTCACAGCTTTCAGATTAATCGTATAAGACTGCAGAATATGTGAGTTTAGCTAATTTATTACCATTAGAGGTATTTAATCAGTGAGTGAAGCTGTTGAAATGAATCTAATGTGACTAGGAGCATTTTATTCAGAGTAACAGGAATGTGAATGATTAATGTACAACAAAAACAGTACAACAGCAAAAATCATGTCATCCGTTTGATGATAGTGTAGCTGTATCATGATCACAATATGATATTGGGTCAATAGCACGCGGCCTTGTTGCAGTTAAGACCTCTCTATACTGGCATAGCCGAGAGAGCTCGAACATCAAAGGAGATCCCATAACGTCAGGCTCAGAATACAGTGGAGTGTTACAGTGAGTGGGCGGGGTTAAAGCTTTTCACAGCGTAAACGCACTCTTTGCACTACGCTACAGATTATTGATCAGCCCGAACGAAGAATCTACAGTCACAAACCCGACACGAGATCTACGTGTGGAGAAATGAGACACAGTGAACGAAAGGTCTGGTTTAGTATCACAGCACAAAGTCTTTCCGTTCTCCTTCCTACATTCCTGCAACCTCCTGTCCATACTACCAAAAGTTAACCTCCTGATGACCTTCAAGACCTTTTCTCACCACGTGACACCATCCTGCAACACCAAAATCAACCACAGACATGCGTGTGTGCTTAAAGGAGCAGTTTGTATGTTTATTTAGGCGCCCCCTGCTGGCTGTGAGGTCATGTGAACACCTTCTTTGGCCATTCTCCAAAAAAAACCAAAAAAAACCCCACACAGCTAAGTGTTGCAAAGAAAGCGGAAAGGGGTTTTCTCTGTCCTGAAAAGTTTTAATTGGAGGGAAAAAAAAAAAAAAAAAAAAAAAGTGTTGACACTGGGGCCTCCTTCCATAAATATTAAATATCTCCTTACAGAAATCTACATCGTGATGATTACATTGTGTTTTTTATTAAACATTTTCAATCTATTTATTACTAGACTGTCTACTATACATGTCTCTACGAACAAACTGACTCAAAAGAAACGCTAATTCATTAGAACACGTGCATTAACATATAATGGTTGGGCAATGTTAAGCTTGGGGTTTGTAATTATTACAAGGTCAGACAAAAGGTATTAAGAAGCCTTACATAACATATATCTTTGTATTTATGTGAATACAATCCCCCCCCCCCTCAAAAAAAAGGTTACAAACTGCACCTTTAATAAAAACTTCCAGTCTCTATACTTACTGCGAACCATACGACAAATTTATGGCTTACTTGACACAGCAGATAAAAATACTGTGACAACCATACACAAGAATATAGAATACAAGTCTGGGATTGAGAACTGTTCTGGCTTATATATACACTGAAGTGCCAAAACAAAAAAAATCCTGGAAAACCTGTCTAATACTTGGTGGGTCCTCTGCGAGACGGTAGGCCGTCTGCATTGAATTCTGACTTTACTTGACACAGTGTAACACGCCTATCATGTGAGGTGATTCACCAGTCACGTTTCTGTGGGAATTCTTCTACAAACTTCACATCTCACAAGCTCCAAGTTTTAAACCGTGTTTGAAAATTGCCTAAAATCACGATAGCTCTCGATTTATATCTTTATATCGAGGTGTATTTTGAATAGGCTCGTCTGTAGCAGTTTTTCAGTGTATAACGTATAAATATTTAGAAGAACGCTGAATTAAAACTCAATTAATGAGCTTGAAGACTTGTTCCAATCAGAGAAAATAAGCTCAAACAATCACAAAATTTATATACGCATGATGCTGGAGACTAAACTTTGAGCTGCAAATAACTACACACACATTTATATACAACCACCGACTTTATGCTGTGATTCTGGACATTAACCAGGACTGAGAAATTAAAGGACAACATACAAAAAAAACCAAAACAAAACAAAACAGACAACCAGGGTCCAGTTTCAGTATTAATGTAATCATTCAGAGCTGCAGTGAGAGTTCTGAGTGTTCACACTGCAGCTGTAAGAAACCCATTGTTTCTGTAACAGTTCGGTTCTCTGTAGCAGGATTTGATCTCTACGGAGTCTCTACGTCCTACCATGTAAACAAAACCTGGTGTTTTTACAAAGAAAGAGACAAAAGATTCAATAATTTAAACCTGTATATACAGAAAAAAAGGCAAAAGTAACGCCTCCTGTCATACCTCCATCACAAGTCTACTGTCTATTCATTTCAGACTGAAGACACGTCAAATAAATAAATAAAAAGGGTTTATCACCGTAACGTTTTGTTCAGTACCACTCGTGATCGGATGACTTTTGAGTGTGTGCAGCCACATTAGCAGCCTCTAGTCAAGTACGTAACATCCTGTTCACTGATAATTAAAGTTAATGCTTGCGGTTACACGTGATGCTTCCTTAATGTGGTGTATAAGGTTTTTAAACCATGCCATGCCTCTGAGATGCGATTACGTGTCTCGAATGCAGACACACATCCAGTGCAGAAAGCAGCATGCGGTATTGCGTTAACCGTGTGGTTGGATTTTCAGAGAAAGGCTGGCCGTGGACTGAAAGATTTGAGTGCAGGGCAATGTCAGTCTGTAACTCTATCCCTATCTATCTGCTGTGTGTTAATAGTCGGATCGGTGCAGGTTCACAAAGCAAAGCAGACACGGCTATTTGGTAGCACACCAGCTGACTAAATAAAAATGCTGGAAAAGAAAAAATCACATAATGTCGTTCTGATTCGAATGGACAAGGCTGAACAGCCTGTCTGCTTTGCTCCGCTCTCTTTAATACCCCGACCGCACTCTCTAGCCAATCAGGGAGCTTCGTCTTGAAAGGTCCACGTTGCTGGTGCTCAATCCTCTACATTCGGATAGGCCACTGTTTGCATCCTGAAAACACAAAATATAAACGTTTGTGAAACACTGTGTGTGTGTGTGTATATATATATGTGTGTGTGTCCACATGCTGACCTGTGAGGTCTCCTCTACACTCTTGTTAAGGAAGTTCAAAGAGCTCGCTCTCTTCATCCTTAAAGACACAATACACGCACAGAGCTTTTAGTCAAACCTAATAAACGCATGGCCGTTAATCAGCAGTTAATCCCGGACTCCATTCCTCCTTACCCCGGATTGCGTGGCTCCTGTGGGCCGCTGCCCTGCAGTTTCTTCACCAGCATCTCGCTGCTGCGTCTCAGAGCATCCCGGATCTTCCCGAAGGAGCCGCTGCGCCGCAGAGAGCCGCTCCCGTCCTGCAGGGTTCGGAAAAAACAAACCTGAGACTGTAAACTTTATCTGAAATCTCACAGTATGATGAATATAATATATTTAAAATATATTGCAGGACACACATGACATGTGTTGTTCAACAATGCAACACGATCCAAGAATATACAGCAATCGGCCATAACATTAACACCCCATCTGCCAAAACAGCTCTGATCCTTCAAGGCCTGGAATCTACAAGACCTATATAAATATTTATATATTTCAAGATTTGAGGACATCCAGAGAACACCTGAGGAAATGTGGGCGTGGCTTCATTAAGCTATAAATATAGTCCTGATATAAAGATAATACACATGTACACACCCCACTCCACTCGGCCTCGTCTCCCTCAGAGTCACGAGGACCTCCAGAACCATTCAGCCCCTCTCTGCTGTGCCGCTTGTCTCCACCAGCTGTGCCGTCCTTCAGCAGCTCCACCACCTTACTCTGGTTGATCGCGTCTATGCCCTGCAGTGTTTTTCATTAGCACAAATCCATTCGAAACAGCTTCAGTGGATATAAAGTTAAGCAGAGCCCATGCACGTGTGTGTGGTACCTGTTTGCGGTTCTTTGTAGCACACTCTTCCAGGGTCTCAGCAGCCTCTAGCTTGCCCTGTCGGCGATACAGCGCCCCCAGGCTCCTCAGTGTGTTAGTGACAGTGGGACTGCATGCAGCAGACGGAGAAATCAACACACGGCTCTTGTTTTATTCAGTAAAAAGGAAATCATTCATATTGGCAGGTCTGTGTGAATGGTGAGTTACCTGTCCACTTTGCAGGCCTTGTACCAGCTGCCGTACTCGCCGTAGGGACCAGATTCCTTCTTCTTGCCCTGTTAAATAATAATAATGATTATAAAATGACAATATTTTAAAAAACTATAGGAAAGCATTTTCCTATAATCATGTTTATACATTATAGATACATTTATACATGCTTTGAAAAAATGATGAAAAACCAGTTTTAGCTTTAAAAGTCAGCGAGCCAGTCAAACCTCACCAAGCTGTTAGCTTTCTAGATTATAAAAGTTTGGTTGAACATTATAGTTAACCTGTCACACTGGGAGGAGATACCAGTTCTGTATTATAGTTAACATGTACTGTGTACAATAACAGTCTGAGAGTTTATATGACAAAAAAAACATCGTATTATATTCAAGACATTTCTCTGACAGATTATATACACCACGGCACATGTTTACTTTAAGTTAACTGCTAATAGTGTTGTATTTAAAAAAGGCTAATAATAAATAATTGTTAAAAATAATATATTTAATATGTAAAAAGTAATATAAAAATCATCAAGATCCACCATATTAACAAAAAAATAGTATATTGTAAAAAATAAAAAAAAAATAGCTTACTGTGTCAAATGTTCATGACACTAGTACTAGTACAGCTCAGCCTTACTACACTATGTTCTATACATTTATCCTACAGGGTGAGTCAAAAGTCACAGGACACATGACCACCTTGCCATTGGAAAAAACTTGCCCTTGATCCAATATGGCGGCTTTCAAGTTGTCGGCAATGTTCCGGACAGAGCCTAAAAGACATTAGTCATTTCCACTTTTGTTTTTGGAATAAATCACACAAATAAATGACGTTTGACTCACCCTGTACTACATGTATAAAGAAAAGAGATTTTGAACATACTGTTAAGTTAACACCTATTTACAATAAGCACAGCTTCACTAGTGCGCCATCTGGATGCTGACCAGGACTAACATTTATATGATGCAATGTTTCTAAAGGCAATGACACAAATAAATCATTTTAAAAACACTAAAGTGACAGAAAAACTCTATGCAAAATACATATAGCGACACCACCTATACACATCACTGGCTGCATCGGCCAGTATGTACACAAAGTGACAGACATCTATGAAAGCCTTTCCAAATGCCTATAATCATATCAGACATGGAAACAGTATGTGTGCCTCCTTTCTGAAGAAGTTCATGTCCTGCATTCATTCTGACAGGTTTGGGCTCCTCTAACAGGACAACACACCATCACATGTCTAGACACGGCAAATTACGGTTAAAGGGGCCGAGTTGGAGTTGCTGGATGTTGAATGATGTTTTAGTGTTGACTCTTACCTTACTCTCCTCTCTCTCCTCTGCATGCATCCATATGGGCTTGTTATCATCTACAGAAAAACAGAACAATCGATACATTAATTACTATTACACACGTCATCAGTCCAGTCATGGTACTGACCTCTTAAAGACCTCTCTGTAGTTTATTATATTCTGCATGTGTGTGTGTGTGTGTGAGAAACAGAAAGCCTTTAGTTCTCTGTGCTGTAGGTTCACTGTAATCAGCTTGTGTGTGTAGATAATTGTGTAAACTACAGGACAGCTCACTGAGTTCTAATTGGCTTTAAGGCTTGTCACATAGCGAGCCAGGTTTAAGCTTATTTGTGCGTTAAAGTGGCCAGGATTAGGTCGACAATCCTCCTGAGAAACAACTCCATCCAGCTTTTTAACCTCTTTTTAACCTCTTTTACTTTGTCATGACACAGCAGCTTGTTGTGACTGGAGAAGGGAAAGCCAGGTCTGCTTACTGTTCACCGAGCCGAACTGCTTCTCGTGGGCACGGGTTAGAATCTCCTTGTAGAGCGCTTCGGCGTCCTTAAACTTGCCCTGTTTCAGGAAGCATGTGGCCTGACGGACGAGGAGCGGAATTCCGTTAGCATTTTCTTGACACTGTTCTATCAAACAGCATTAAAAGCATTAGAAATATCATGTGGTGTCACCAGGTTGTTTTTGGTCTTGGCCACGTTGGGATCGTCTGCCCCCAGCTTGTCCTCGTAGATCTCCAGGGCGCGGCTGTAGTAGTACACCACCTCATCGTACTTTCCTTGGTTTTGACACAGCAGCGCCAGGTTGTTCAGCTGCTTAGCCACATCGGGGTGGTACTTTCCCAATACCTGTCAACGTTACAAAGAAAAAATAAGGACATGTATCATGTTTATATGAATTTACAATTCAGTCTAAATCATTTACACTGGGATGAAATGGTGTTCTTTTGGCTTCCTGAATTGACTTAATATTTTATCCAGAGCCTGTCCCAGGATAATTAGACCTGATGCATGAATATACACTAAAGCACCAAAAAAAACTGGAACATGGTAGGTCCCTCACAGGGCAATGAACACCATACTTCATGCAGAACATACCACTCTGCTGTATTCTGAGAGCACCAAATTTGGGAGGCAGTGGTAAGTGGTCTATGGTCCATGGCCAAGTGGTTAAGGAACCTGTCTTGTGAAAGTTCCCTGGTTTGATCCCCACACAGGGCAACACACTACTGAAGTGCCCTTTAAACAAGTCACCTAACTCCTCCTACTGCTCCACAGGCAACATGGTTTGGGGCTGCCCCCCTTCTCCGGGCAAGTGTGTTCACTGCCCCCTAGTGTTCACTGGTGTGCTCGTTTCCCTGCACGGATGGGTTAAATGCAGAGGTCACATTCCTTTGTGTGCAAACACAGTAGGCAAATAGTTTACTTTCACTTTAATTTATTATTAGACTGTATAACAGATCTGTATAGATCAAGCAGGACTCAGCACCACAGTCTTTTGTGTGATATGCAGAGCAAGTTTCAATGGATTCTGTATTTCAACTTGTACAGCATTTAATCTGCACTTCATACATGCATATAACCAGATATATACATATCCACATGTGTTGTATTAACTTGTTATATACACACCCTTTTCTACATTTAAATATTTCACTGACCTAATACAGAGCTGAAACAATTTGTTTGCCATTTAAATACGTTTGTGCAGTTTGCCCTCTATTTTGGTTTTAGACATTATTTTTAAATCACAGGTTATACTTTTACATCAGACCTGCCATAATTAATTAATTAATTATATTTATGATCCCATGTGATGCTGCACCTTCTCCCTGATCTCCAGTGCTCTCTTGCAGAGGGGTTCAGCTTCCTTATATTTGCCCCTCTTGCCATACAGGACAGCCAGGTTGTTGAGGGTGGCGGCCACGGCGGGGTGATCCTTCCCAAGAGTCTTCTCACGGATCGCCAGTGCATCGTTCAACAGGTGAGCCGCCTCTTTGTACTTGTTCTGATCCCTATACAGAGCAAGACCTGTTATTTTTTTAGTGCTCCTGATAAAGCCATAGCAGTCAGGATTACACACTCTGTCCTGACCTGTAGACGAGAGCGAGGATATTGAGCATGGTGGCAACGTCGGGATGGTCATGGCCTGAGGTCTTCTCCAGGTCCTCCAGAGCTTGTTTGCAGAGCGGGACAGCCACCTCGTACCTACCTTGGGAGGCGTACTGGATCACCAGGTTGTGCAGAGTCCTGAGCCGAGCCGGGATCTCGTATCCTCCCTGCTGTGCTGCTGCCTCGCCGCTGCGCTGGGCTGAAACGCAGCACAATAACTGTTAAAACTGTTTCTTTTTCATAGGTTTTTAATTCAGCCTCACACCCGCTCTCACCTGGTCCATGATCATCATCATTAGGAAACAGATCATCCAGATTATCCTTGTCTTTTTCCCCGGTTTTCTCCTCTGAGGGCGTGGCGTCGTCATCGAACTTGCGTATCTGGTTCATGAACTCGAGGTGCTTCTTCTCCTCCTCGAGCTGGGCCACATTCTGCTCGCTCTTCTGCAGCTTGTGCTGGGTGCTGGCCAGCTCATCCCGCAGCCACTGGTTTTCCTGGCACAGACGCCGCACCTGAGCCCGCAGTTTCTGCTTCTCCGACTCCACGGCGCTAAGGTGACCGGACAGTGCAATGATCACCTGCGGAGAACAGAAGCGCTGACCTTCAGCTCTTTGTATTAGGAATCACTTCATAAAAAACAAAAAAACAAAACAGGTGCATGTAGGGAAAAAAAAAACGAGCACCAGCTGCAATAAGCTGGGGTATTTTTAGTCTAGCTCCTTTTTCACAAAGGACAACACACAAATCAAATAAAGACAGCGACTATTTGGTGTCCAGGAGGATTTATTCTGTCTCCCAATGTGGTTATGACTGAGGTTAGATAGTTCATTTGAGTCTGGTGGACATCTCTGATATAGAACTGACAAAGAAAGATATAGATAGATTTAGAGAGAGAGAGCGACAGAGACAGAGAGACTCAGAGAGATGCTCTGTAGCAAAATCGACCAAACTCTCCACACAGGCAGCATTTTGTGTCATGTTTCACAAAATTCTGCCTACTAAGATTCCTCGTTCTGACCGTTTATTCGAACCAAATATGGAGGGAGATCAATTACGGCAATCGTAGCATTTAACTTCTCACACAAAAAGGTTTAAAATAATGGACAGGAAGTGGAGTAGGGAGTGGCATGGCCATCGAATGTAAATAAGTCTTATTCTTTTTTTATTATATTACAGAGACGTTAGCCAGCATGCCAGTTGGCTGTGGCGCCTTAGTTTATATAGCCTGAGGCCAACTCTGTTAGCTTAATAAGCGAGTCGCTGACTACTTAAAGCATCTCAATAATCTGCCTTTTGAAAAAGTTAATCCTTTATTAGGCCCACAGGGGGGAAATTCTCAGTGCTAGAGCAGCAGAGGAATCGCAAGGTACTCAGTAGTACAAAATGAAGAAAAGTGTAAAAAAAAAAAATAATAATAATAATTAACAAAATAACACAACTGTAATTAATAAAAAATAATAATAAAAAGGAATAATTGAATGAAGTTCAGTGTCTGTTTAAATCCTTTCTATCTAGGCAGCTGGTAGGTAGTGGACAACAAGGCAGCTCAGTACTGAGTATTGAGACAAACCCAAAGAGAGTGCTTTAACAAGCAAGAGAGAGAAAAGGAGTGAGAGTAAGAGAGAACAAAAGAAATAAAGAAAAAGAGAGAGAGAGAGAGAGAGAGAAAAACAAGGCAAAGAAAGAAAGAGCATGTGAGTGAGGAAGTGAGAGACAGAGCTACAAAGAGTGAGATTAAGAGACAGAGTGAACAAGAGGAGGTTCATGGAAGAGTGAGAACAAGAGAGAGCAAGAGCGAGTGAAAGGTGGCTGAAAGCCCAGTGGGTTTACCTGTGCCTCCCCCAGGCCCAGCTCAATAGCCTCCAGGCTCTTGCGGAGCATACCAGATTTCTCTTGCGCCGCGGGAGGTGGCGTGCAGTCCAGCAGGGAGTTGAGGAGCTGAGCGTGCTCTCCCCTCAGCGTCTCCAAGCCCTGCATCACCGCCTTTGTGTTCAGCACAATCTCATCCTGACTCAGCCGCTCCAGAGCCTCCTCCCTCGGGTACACCATAGTGGACATCGCCTGAGAGTAGTCCTCTCACGATCACAAACAGATGCTGGGGAAAAAAAAGACAAAGGGAAAGAGAAAGGGTGACAATATATAAATATATCTTTATATCCTGAAAATAACTTAATAATAACAAAACAAAAGGAAATTACTTTATCATAAGTAAACCTTTCACAAATAACCAGAGCATATATTTTTTGATGCTTATTAAATTAATTCCAGTGACGTTCATATCAAATGTCCCAGCACAGCTCTAACAATTAGATTACGCATCCTCTGGGGAACATCTTTTTCAAAACCAAATCAGATTTGACTGTAATAACCGATAATGAAATTCCGGGCCTGTTCACATCTGCCGTTTTTAAAGCATGAAGGACAGGGGGGAAAAAAAAAAAAAAAACAGGAACGCTGAATCCGGAAGAGTGAAACACAGATACTGGATGTCAGAAATCCATTAGGGGTCGTGTTACATCATCATCACTCTCTTCCCTGAGTGATTATTGCTTTTCGGTGCCAACGCCTGGGTGTTTGCCGGGTTAGAAAACACACTCAACAGCATTTCAGACCACAGACACCTCCTTTAACCATGCTGACACCAGTCAGCTCTTGCTCTGTGGGTGAAAAGAGGTGCAACACAGTGCATGCAAATCCTCTGACTGACTTGTGAGGCAAACACAACACCGAGGTCCTGAGTCAGCACAATTTACAAGTCAGATGGTCCTGAAATTTGCTTCTGAGCTGAGCTGAGCTGCGCTTCTCTGTGCAGCCGCTAGGTGTCTCTCTCTCTCTCTGTCTCTCTCCAGCCTCGTTGCCTTGATCTCCACACCCTGCAATGCAGCAAGATGCTGATCCGCAATCAAACATCACTTTATACCTGACTCACACTCCTGTGTGGATTCACATTGAGGAAGTATAAGCAGGGGGGACGCAGAGATGGAGGGAAATAGGAAATGATATAAAAAATGATGGCGTACAGGATCCATGAAGGTGACCGTGGAAGATCAGGACATTCTGGAGTGTGAAACAAAACCTATTCAGCATCACTGCTGACTGATTTACTGATTTATTACATATCACAATTATTATATTGTGCAGTAAGCAAGATCTATAAGGCTATGCAGGAGTTATGATCTTGAAGATGCCAAGTGCGCGTGACAGATTTATCAGCCATCCTTTAACACCATCATCATCATCATCATCCAGTGTAGCTAGTTATACAAATAAAAAAAAAACACAAATTATCCTAGCTATTAAGAACATAATAAAAGCATGTCGACTGTTATATTTTTTGTCCCAGCTAGCTAACGCTAATGTTTTTAGCCCTGAAAGCTAACCTCCACAAACAGGTCTAGTCAGAGAGCTAACAGACACTACCGTTAGCACCGCTTTATTCACAGATTTACCTTCTCTGTGGACAAGTAGACCTTTATTCCAGTCAGGAAACAGCTTTGTGGATGAGCCCTGAGTCTGTGTTGTATTTCACACACACACAATAATCCGTTTCGGACCAAAAAAACGCTGACTAAACCGTGTTGAAGTGAGAGGCAGCGCTCTCCAGCTCAGGCATCATCCACACCGCCGCCGCCGGCTCTCTAACGGTTAACAAACCGACCAGGCTTCACTCTGTCTTTATTATTACTATTATTATTATTTTCTCAGCACATAAAGGGTCCACTTTCATCCCTGACCCTACATCCTCAAGGGCGTTTCATCATGATAATAAAAGAAAACGGCACCAAATCAGACATGAAGTCCTTCCCCAGGCTCACTGACTCACTGACTGACAGCCGCAAACTGAAAATGGCTGTTTGTTGCCAAGCGGCTCCCACAATCCAGTGCGTCGTCACGTCGTTACGTCATCACGTACGCCGCCTCCCCTCGTCTCCTCTTCCTCCCTCCTCCCTGCTTCCCAAACCACCTTGTGGTGACCGTTATTTCCGTTATTTGCGCGAGCCTTAAGTTAGCCTTTAGCTTCACCTCACAAACTGAGCGTGTTAGCCTCCCCTTACAGCTGTGAATATGGAATAAAGCCATTAAGAGTATAAAAGGGGTTTGGCAGTCATTCCTGCCATGTTACCTATGATTTCGGGTTGGTTCTGTACAAACCCGACAATGATGGATGAAGCGGATAAGAGAATGACTGACTGACTGAATAAGAGTGAACACCAGGGGGCAATGAACACAATTGCCCGGAGCAGGGGGCAGTCCCAAGCCACAGAACTTGGGGAGCAGTTGGAGGGTTGAGGTGGCTTGCTCAAGTGCACCTCAGTTGTGTCTTGCCCTGTGCAGGGCTCGAACCTGGGACCTTTCATGTCACGAGACCGGGTCACTAACCACTGGGTCACAACTGCCCCCTGTTTCTATAATAAACTATACTCTTTACCAATAGAACTGTTAACAAAGGCTCCAAGGTTTCTCCAAAATCCTTTCAGACTGACACGACCAAGAGCACATGAATGATTGTCTCTGTGTAACTGCAACAGAATGAACAGGCGTTTTCAACATTGCATTCAAATTTTATAACATACGTTTTGGCTGACTAGATTTTAGTTTATAAGAAACCACTTTGTTAATGATCAGGTATTTATTAGGAATTAGCCAGGCCTTCCTCCAATAAATATCTTCAAGGAACTGGTTTTAGTATGAAATAATATGTGGTAGGGTAACAATATCATTTTGAAACAGAGTTCTTATAGCTCTCTTGCTGTTATATGACTGAAATAAATCTGAAAAAAAAAATGAATTTGAGCAATTTGACCTACAGGAGAGTTTATTGGTATAAAATCAGTTTGTTAATTGTTAAGCCTAAGTTGTTGCCTAAACACAAATTGCATTGATGTCAGATGAAGAACAAGGGGGTTGAGGTCACTTCTTTCTGTTCTTTGGACATGCCATGAATGGATGGATGGATAGATATGTAGATGTCAATATTTGAAAACGTTTTTCTTTAGCTTTAGATGTAGTAGAATAAGACAAATAACAAAAAAGGGATTCTTAAGTAACAAATTATCTGCTGTATAACCCACTGCTTATAGTTATACACTGTAATCACCAAAAATGTTACTGTTTATAACCTTACAACTAAATTTATTATCCATTTTCATGGCTGAGAGCTTTAAGCCATGTGTCATGAGTGCAGGTAAGAGAATAATATCAATAATATATAAGAATAGAATATAAATGAATTTCCAGTTAGCTAAGGGCAAAGGAGGATGTGGGACAGCCGTACACACCCTCATATAATCCCATATAATAATTCTAAAATAAATTTGTTGCTGAATACTCAATGAGGCAGAAACAAACCTTTAAATATCCAAAATATCAGTCACAAAAACCATTCTCATTTAGATAAAGATTTTTTGTTACGCAAAAAGATCATCTTACTGAAATAATGACTGTCTGTTGACGTTTAATAACCTAAATAAGATTTTGGTTATTTTAAAGTCAGTTGAGGATTCATGATATAAGAGACATTTTTCTAACCAGCAGGAGTTTTAACTAAAGACTAATTAAAGTTTTAACTAAAGACTCAGAGGCTAGTGTTTAAAATAATGTGTTTTGTATAATTTACTATAAAATCTGTGTTCTTGTTAATGGATAGGGCTGTTATTATATTATGATATTGTGGTTTTAGTGTGTCATTTATTTTGTAAAGATATATTTATTGGGAATGTGCAAGCTTCAATACAATTACATTTACATTTACATTTACGGCATTTGGCAGACGCCATTATTCAGAGCGACTTACAAGCGTGCTTAGTTAAATTCTTGGAGTATCTGAAACTAGTAAAGGTAAATCAGGATTCAAGAACTCAGACCAGAATCCTAC
>JAOVVF010000042.1:4538074-4546119 GCA_028565595.1 Duopalatinus emarginatus | reverse complement strand
AGCACAGACTGGCTGCCCAGACCGGGAATCGAACCCAGGTCTCTCACATGGGAGCCAATGATGTTACCACTGTACCAAACCAATTTATTCCCCTTACACCACAGCAATTTGCCAATGCTAACATTTTATTTACTTGGTAAAGAAGGAAAAGGTTGTTACTGTTACTGTATGATGATCTCTCTCTCTTTCTCTCTCTCACACACACACACACACACACACAAACACACACACACAGAAAAATGAAGACGGAGTACAAATAAGGTGTGTTTATTTTAAAAAAATGCACACTTTCAATTTATCCCACACGTTACCCCATCGACAACTGAAATCATGAAAAGGCAGTACTACAAAAACATGTTGAATAAAAAAAATAACAATAAAACAACTCAAATTACAAGCACTTCTTAATATATGTACAAGCACTGTTGAGATTGTATAGGCAAATGGCTGAGGATTGCTAAAACAAAGTAAGATGTGCAAAAACAGAAATAAAACAAATAAAAAAAAAAAAAAAAAACCCATACTTTTTATCCACAAAGCTCAGCTTCTATAGCGCTGTGCTAACCTACCGCCTCACTGAGCCTCTGGGTTTAGTGCGAGCCAGAAAGACCAGAGCACACCAAGGCTTGTGGAAATCCAAGAACAATACTCTGTGGATATCAGCCAGACACACCCAGGGCCTGGTTTACTAACTCACGACGTGAACTACGAGACACACCGCTCGCAATCACTCCTCCTCATGCTGATTCCCTTTAGTAAATCAGGCTCCTGGGATGACGTGGGAAGAACAGAACAACACTCAGCTCTGCCGATGATTCGTCGCAACGCTCCCGCTTGCAAATCTGTCGTCACACCAAAAAACGTCACACCAAACACAGATACGATGACGGGCCCAGAGCCAGATACAGCCAATAACAGACTGGACAACACAAAGAGAGAGAACATACGACGGCAACCGAGAGACGATATCACCATGACGATGGAGGTGAGACACATGAAACGCACGTCTGGAAACACTGCTGCTGCGCCGACACGGGTATCACTGGATAAAAGCGCTCACACTTGACGATTACATCAAAAACACGGTTAGAAAATGTAACAGCGGACACGTTTTGGCAGCAGCGTTTCACCTCCTCTGTGTTCCCTTTGTGTCTAACAGCATCACATAGTTCATGTATATATGTATATATGTGTATAAATAAAAATTGGAGGTGTTTATCTGGAAAGCTCTTCAGCACGGTCACCGTTAAAGGATCTTGCAGTACAACATGTGGAACAATCGGCGTGAGATACAATCACATTTGATACGAAACACACTTGTGTGCACCACCCGAGGCTGGTTTTTCTTTTTCTTCACAAGTCAAATTCAGCCTGAAGGGACGACAGCAGCCAGAAAGACAGAATGAATGAATAAATGAATCTGATGTGATGCAGGATCCTAGAGTGAAGGAGTATTTAATAAAGCGCTGAATACACAACCACAGCTGAGTCCACAGTCACTTACATGTACTCAATATGTGGCCTTAATGATTTTTGTTTTGAATACGGCCCATGATCATTTGATACGTTTCGTAGCCTATATAATACGTTGCCGTGTTATTAGTGGTCACTAGTGTTGTTTAACGAATCATTAGTGACTCTATATTAAGGTTCTGTTTATGTATTATTTACAGCACCATTCAGCATTAAAGGTATTTCAGATATTTCACATCTTTGTTTTCCTAATATATGATTCAATTCCCACAATTTAAGCTCTTAAATAAAAGATTTGCTTAGATAAGAAGACTCCAGGGTCTGTCAACACTTCCAGTCCAGGCTTCTTACCAACATATAACCAACCAAGCCAAGCATGAACGTTTAATTTCCTGTCCACCGTAACTAACGTCTGCTCAAAATCACTGACTCTATCCAAGTGTACATGGATGGACCTCTCATGTCTAGTGGACAGGCAGTCTGAGATTCTGGTTTCCAGTAAATGACGGTGATAATCAGTTGAATTAAGCCCTTGTGATGGCTAGACGTCTCTTATCCTTGCCCATTCTTTCTGCTTTCAATACATCGACTTTTAGAACTGACGGTCATCTGCGATCTAACACGCCATACCGATTGACTGGACCTTAAAGTTTTCTGGTACTTTAAGGTGGAAAGTGAAGAATTGAACATTCTGGTATAAGACAGATCATTGCTGTAGGTCATGTAGGTACAGGAACCTTAATATAAAGCACTAGTGAATCAGCGTAATAAACAATGTATTACAATGGCAAAGAAACATGAGAAAACACTACTGCTCCACATCCACTCCTGAAAAATACTGAGCCACCTGAACTGTAACACACACTTGAAGTAATACTCACTTTCAGACTGTAAAGTCATGACACAGAAAAGTCCTCTATAATGCTATAAACTATACACGACATTTCCCATGTCATATTTTTTCATGCTACCTGATGTAGCGTCTAAAGAGTTTCATAGTTCAAAGTCACTGTTATTTTTTTTGTTTTTGTTTTTTTGCATTTAGGTTCCCATTTAGTAACGCCTCGGAATTCCTCCAGCGCTGCCCACATCTCTCGCATGACCTCGGGTTTCATTTGTTATTTAAAAATTTACACCACAAATCTGGTCACACACACACGTACACCCACACACATGCCGAGACTCATCACTCGTTACCGGGGCACGATGTTCAGACACTACGTCACACACTAACACGTTTACCGCTTCAACACCGACACGTACACCTCACGCACGTCCTAGACGAAGAAGTACATCGCTTTCACAGGAGCTGCACGTGGCTCCAACCACGTCGCAGCGTAGCAGGTAAAGGGAGACTTGTAGCTCTGTGATTTCAGACCCAAAGTCTGAATCGATTCGTAGCTCTTCATGGTTAAGACTGATAACGACTGCTCCTCGATTTGATCCGCTCGATAGAGAGCGATACACACCACGTCACGTGTGATTCTTCATCATGGGGAAGGTGAGAGTGAAGCGGCGGGGCTTGAAGTAAATGAGTGATCGTTTCTGTATAGGTAAAATTATCGGCTCGATTCGGCAAGCTGTAAATCACCATGAGGTTGATTATGAATTTAATCATATCTAGTGTATTGTTCCTCTTATGCCTTAGAAGTCTGATAAAGACTGTGTTTTATTGTATTTCCTTTTTACATCCTGCTCCAGAGTAGCTTTCATTTTGAACACCAGGACCACACTGACCACCTCAAACTAACCTGGATCTAGCTAAAAACACAAACCAGGACCTTACGAGACCACAGAAACCAAAAGCACGTACTGTTTTATATTCAAAGGTGCATTAGACATGACTTTTGAAAATATATCTCTACTGAAAATAAAGTGATTGACCACTGTACTTGTGCACTGAGTTATCTGACCTCCCATCTGTGCAATAAACACACACACACACACATTAGAGCTCGCACACACACACACTAGGGGGCAGTAAACACTAACACGAACACTAACCTGGAGCAGGGGGCAAACACTATCTACAGCACCCTAGGGAGCAGTTGAGGGTTCGGTGCTTTGCTCAAGGGCACTTCAGTTTAGTCTTGTCGGTATGAGGGATTGAACTGGCAACCTTCCGGTTACAGGACTGTTTCCCTAACATCGAGCCACAGCTGCTCTTGGTTAAATAGGCGGTATAGATGCCTGTTTACATTCCTACCCATGTACACGAAGCCCCAACATCCAAAACAGAGTTAGCATGCTAAGCAGAGGTAGCGTTATTAGCATTAGCAAGGGCAGTCGTGTCACACTTGGATATTTAACTTCATAAACATGGGTATTAATTTAGAAGGAGGTGACGGATAATTATTTATTATTTCTAGATGAAGTTCTGCACCTTTAAATAACAAATTTAGCCGCTCATCAATATCATGGATATCTGCATATCTGTTGATCAGCCTTGCAGGATATTCAGGGTAGATTTAAGATGCGAGTCATGTGATCACTCCTTCACTTCTAGCCCTGTCTTCAACTCCCACACGAACACCGTGTAAACGTTCCTGATGAAGAATCACATGGTGCATGTGTGTGTGTGGAATATCCCTTTAAATAAATAATTGACACCAGCAATGACAGCACGTTTACCGGCAATGATCACGTTGCTTTAAAGGGGTCAGTTAACCTCCAGCGTTGTGCTTCACAAGTCAATGTGTGTGATATGTGAGAGCGTTAATGGAAGTGCATAGCTTTCAACGACCAGCAGGGATCCAGCCTGTCTAAAAACAGCGGCAAAGGAGCTGGTGTTAGCCTTAATCCTCGATTCCACAGATCCGATATGAGACGTGTGATGCGAGCCCCTCGTGATGTAGAGTTACAGGAGATAAACGACGTCATTGCCGGTCATTGCCGCAGTAACCGTGCCGACTTCCTTTTACATTCGGATTGGCCAGTGTGATCTTTGGAGAAATGGCTCATGAAGGAAAAAAAAAAAATAAATAAAACCCTTGACTGAGCTACATGTTCTAAAAAGGCCACTTTTGTAATTAATCAAATGAACTGAAAGCTAAGACGCAAAAGCCTAATATATGTACAAAATAAGTGAAAACTCACAGAGTCCATGAACACAGCAACCACTTCACTGCTAATCCTAAGCTTCTAGACCGAACCGATGTGAAAAAGGCATAGCATCGAGTGGCTAACTGCAGCTGCGCGGCTCGCACAGCTTAACACATGCACAAGTACGTAAGTTGCATAATAACACTAATTTTCTCCTAGTTGAATTGTGGGTAGTTTCAAACATGCAGATCAGAGGATAACACCGATGCTGGTTTCATTAAAACTCTGACATTGGGGCCGATCGTTTAGGTCAAAGGTCATGTGAGGGGTCGTATTCTGTTTTTTCGTCATGCTCTGTAACAAGTATGTGACTGGTGGTAGACTTGAAGGCGTCTGCCATTTTGTGCTCGTCCCATACTACCGGTGCTTGGGGACCTTTCTGGAAATAAAAGTGACTAGCGCCGTATAAAGTCCGTCTGAGCCACGCCTACACGTCCCACACGCGAGCCCACACACTTCCTCTCTGAAAGGATATGAACATTTAGGCAGGTTCCCTCCTACAGCCCTGCTACAGCTGTGTTCAATGGGGTGACTGCTGCAGTGGGGCGAAGGGGTGGAGCTAAAGGATGGAGTGGGTGGTTCCTAGGAGGGCGGTTTGCTGTAACCAAACAGTCCGACTGGGAGGTACTTCACGTGCGTCGGCCACTGAGCCGCGAGCTGGAAGAACTTCACGTCGTTCCATTCCACACCATCAATAGTCACTGAGGAGGAAGCAGGACAGAGGTGTTGGTATAATATGGAAACGTCTTGGCACATGATATTATACTGTAGACTGGTGTGCGTCGTGGTGTGTTGTACCTTTCAGGATGGTCTGCTGCTGCTTGGCTGAGCAGATAAGTCGACTGATGCCCTCGATCACCTGACTCTTAGAGTCCACCTCCTTCTCTTTAGGCTTCTTCCCCAGGAAAATGGTTGGCACTGCAGAAACGGACAAAAGGATTTTATAAGCTGATAAAACTCAATGCGACTGACTGGTTTGTGATGTCCTCCATGCTCCAACACACAGCCCTCACCTTTCTTGTTCTTCTCTTTGGTGACCACGGTCATGGACATGGTGTTGACAGGGGCGTGGGGTTCGGTGGCGCTGGCTCCAGGCAGACGGCTGACCTGCAGGGACCTGAACGCGCTCTTCAGAGTGTTCTTACAGCCCGTGTCTCTCCTCTCGCCCTCGCGCCGCTTCTCGGCCAGAGACGCCAGCCAGTAGTCCACCTGCAGACCGATAGCGTCCACGCCGTGGGACATGCTGGGGCTCCTGGGACAGAGACACACAGAGAGATGGAAGCATTTTTTTATGCGACGGGGGATGTTACACTTAATAACAATGTGTAAGTAACTAATCTGAATATGTTCCATTTATCAGAATTTAGAGTGGGCAGTCCCTATCCATGTCACCTGGAAAGCTGCTAAGGGGTAGGTCCCTTACTCTAGAGAACTTCTGTTGTTTCTTGAGGGCTCAAACTGGCAACCTTCCCATTACATGACTAGTTCCCCAACCCTGAACCATGGCTGCTTGTGGCTTTATAATCATATATGAATAAATGGCCAATTTCACACACTGACTCATCCGTTCTTTTTGCCTTCTTCTCGGTCTCAGTGGACGAATCAGGAATGACTCGTGAGCTTTTTTTGTCATTTCCTGGCAGGCAAGTGGAGCAGGACCAGGAAATGCAATGAGTCAATGCACTTCATGTGCACGGGAGGTGAAAGAACTTGGCAACCGCAGAATTTTTCTGGCTTCATACATTTCCTCCCTCATTTTTCTATCAATTGTCTGCAAGTATCCCATCAATAGCCCCCAACAAACAACAAAGACATCCACCAATAAAGAAGACACCACAGTCGAATGAATCTTTCCCAACTGTTGCTGTTGTAATATATTAGAATGAGAAGTGCTATTCGCCCTCTTCTGCATAACTACGCTCACAAATGGCTAGCATGACTATAAATGCGAGTATATGTCATCCCTCATCCCTCATCCCTCATGTTGCACCATTGAGGTATTTTGGTTTGCATCGTATATTTAATCCTGGTCAAGATGTACGCATTAAAGATTAGTATATCAGAATGTAACACTCACCCCTGTACGGCTAAAACAGCACCCATAGAAGGAGAAGAAGGGGGCGTGGCTGTCTCTTTAAGACTGGTGGGAGAGCCGTGGGTGGGTGGCGACGTAGAGGGGACGGCCAAGTTCACAGACACGCCCTCTTCTCCATCACCTACAATCCATGAAACAGAAACATCTCAGTTTACTGTGCAGCATGCAGCAGGTAAAGAACAACGTGTTATGAATAAAGCCACAGAGACGTACCTGTAGACGACTGCCCCGGCTCGATCAGCCCCACTTTCACAACCTGTAAACAACATTTCAGTTACCATTACTCAATCTGATTCAGTTACGGCATATCAGTTAATACACAGGTGATATGATAGTGATAACTTACGCCTATAAAAGGGATAAACTTCTGATAGGAATCCTCCTCCCGCCTGATACACAGAAGAGACACGGAGAAATAAAATGACTCCATAAAACCATTTCAACAAACTGATCACTGATAAAATGTATCAACATCACCTACATCTGCTGTGGTGAGAGATTAAATATTCTGTTTATGTAGTGTATGATCTATTGGATTTGGTTACAGAGCTGCTACTTCTTTCTTATACTATTATAATTATTATTAGTAGTAGTGGTGGTAATAATAGCGGTGATCGTAGTAGTAGTAGTAATAGCAGTAGTGGTAGCAGTGGTAGTAGTAATAGTAGCAGTAGTAATAATAGTGTTGAGGGTAGTAGTAGCAGTAATACTGGTATCAGTAGTGGTAGTAGTGGTATCAGTAATCGTAGTAGTAGTGGTGGTGGTGGTAGAAGTAATAGTAGTGGTAGTAATAATAGTAGTGTTACTAGTAATAGCAATAATAGTATAGATGGCACATTAGAGAGGCAGGGATGATGGTTCACTCACGTCCTGTGTTTGCAGGTCAGCATGGCCTCAGCAATGGGGAGCTGATGGGTGTGAGACGCTCCGCTGATGTACTGAGCAATACGCCCTGCTACGTCCAACATGTCTACACACACACACACACACACAGACAGACACAGACGGGTACACACAGGCGGGCACACAGACAGATGGGCACACAGACAGACGGGCACACACAGACAGGCACAGACAGACAGGCGCACAGAGGCAGACACAGACAGACAGGCGCACACAGACAGACAGGCATAGACAGACAGACAGACAGGCGCACACAGACAGACAGGCGCACACAGACAGACAGGCGCACACAGACAGGCGCGCACAGAAAGACAGACAGACAGATGTAGACAGACAGACAGGCGCACACAGACAGACAGGCGCACACAGACAGGCACAGAATAAATGTTTTTATACCCAAATTTATCCAACACAATCCTTGTTCTATATTTTTATTTTATGACTTCAGCAGTATCAAACAAACATTTTACAT
>JAOVVF010000042.1:4530574-4533074 GCA_028565595.1 Duopalatinus emarginatus | reverse complement strand
GAGTATTCCAGAAAAGGATGATCTCCGGGGATTTTTACACACACAACACTTTCTAGATTTACACAGACTGGTGTGAAAAACAATCCACCCACCCACCCAAAAAAAAAAAAACAAAAAAAAACAGATATGTGTCAAAAAAAAACAGATATGTTGATGTGAGAGGTCAGAGACAGGAAAGTTACGCTGACTTAAATAGCTACTCTTTACAACCTCGGTTAACTGAGAAGCATCACACAAACATAAACGCGGATGGACTACAATAGGTTTACATTTACGGCATTTGGCAGACGCTCTTATCCAGAGCGACTTACATTTAACACACATATACAACTGAGCAATTGAGGGTTAAGGGCCTTGCTGAAGGGCCCAACATTGGCAGCTTGGTGGTGGGATTCGAACCCCAATCTTCTGATCAGAAGTCCAACCTCTTAACCACTGAGCTACCAGTGCTCCTCTCCACTCCTTTCAGCGGAGACACACTGTCCTGTTTCCAGTCTAGAACTGTCCAGTTTTAGTGAACCTGTGCTCACTGCGGTGTCAGATTCTTATCTGACAGGAATGAGACTCATTAACGTTTTCTGCTCTCCTGTTGTATTCCATCCACCTCACGAATTACGGACACGCCTGAAAGATTTCTAATCACAGTGGTTATAAAGAGTGTGTAATGCTTTCACACTTAAAAAAAAAAAAAGAGAAAAAAAAAAAAAAAAAAAAGAAGTGCGGTTTGGAGTGAAAAAAAAAAGAGGCTTGGGTGACGCAAACAGTGTAATTATAACAACTCTTACCAGTCCTGACTACCAGAGTTTCACATAAACCAAAGCAAAAGAACACACATGCATAAACCCCTATTCTTACCCTCAGGATTCATGTAGTTTGGGTGTGTGAGTGTGTCACCTGAGTTTAGGTTTGGGTGTGCTCAAGATGCTGTCCGTCTCCTCCATCTCTGGACCGCTGTCACTCGGGTTGTACATCTCCAGGCTGTCATAGAGCTCGTCCAGGTCCTCCTCCACCTCCTGGATCTGCTCTCGTGAGACATGCTCCAAGCCGAAACCGACCTACACACACACACACACACGCACACACACGTAGTCAGAATGCAGCTAAGAGCCTCAGAACCTTTCAGCACTAAGTAACGATATCAAAGTCATGAACATAAGAAAGAACAAACTGAATAAAGAGTATGAAAGCACAGGTTTGTCAAAACACACGTCTTAATGTGAGAGCTGCAGTGTCACAGCACGGAGGGTTTAGTGTTTGAACTTACACCTACGTAACTGAATCAACTCCAGAGCTAATTATAAATTAGTCTGATCAGGAACCCCAGTAGCCGCATCTCCGCCTCACAATCAGTCATGAGCAAATGAAAGCTAATTGCTACAGCCATAACAAGAGGCATGAGACTCCGGGCACAGCGTAACAACAAGCTAACATTACCTCAGCTGAGATTTGTCTGGCTGGACAAATGATAGATTTACAAGCGAAAGTAAAGTGAGCGCTCTTAAGTGCTGCCCAGTCCCATGTTTTGGTCACTAATCTAATTAACATGACTAAAAAAAAAATCTAGTTAACACAATGAAACAGGACGCAATAAAGTACGTCTAGCTAGTTTGCTAGATAGGGCATTAATAGGGACATGAAGTACAGAAATGTCGACAGAGATGACTCAGCGTAGCCATACAGAGTCATACAGAAAGTGTCAGAAGCGGTCAGAAAGGTGACGAACCACAGCTAACCATGAGCATAATGTCAGCTGTATAAGCAGGAGAGCTATTATTTTTTGTTTGGGGTTAGCTGTGGTGCTACATTTGTGTGTATTTCTGAGAAGACTTTCTAGCATCCATACATGCTAATTATACCGGCTAATAAAAGTGTGTGTAGCAAAGATTTGAGTAGCTAGTGCTACTGTGTGAGTGAAGAAGTGCTAAACAATGTTTAAATATACATACACATACAAAGCAAAAACGTAGTCAGTAATCAAACGCAAGTACGTTTTTCCACATTTCTTTTCCTTGTTTTATATAAAATAAGAAAAATGCTAGTGACTAGTGACTAGCCTACTGAGTGTACCATGATAGCATGGCATTTTTATCCCTTAATGTATTATTGCATGTACCCCCAGCTACCAATTAGGCAAGGTTAGGGGCTACAATGTGCCTCATCTGAGGATTTCTGGGATGTAAAAGACAAAGTGCTACAGAACACTGAGAAACACGCCTCCGTCGACTTCTGTATGCATGAGCCTACAGACGCCCATGACTGGATTCCTAGATGATAGAATGAACGCTTTTCTGTTGTGCCATTTGGCATCCCGGCCAACTGTGTATTTTTGAACTGCTGCTCATGTGGGCTGGCGTGACACACTGTCTAAAGCACTACTTGCCCTCTACCTCATAGATAAGTAAATAAATAAACAGAGGCACCTAAAGATACCAGCAACCCTGAGTCCTGATTCTGATGAGCTACACCTGCTACAGATGAGGCACCAGGAGATACCAGCAAC
>JAOVVF010000042.1:4477219-4497916 GCA_028565595.1 Duopalatinus emarginatus | reverse complement strand
GTACTGCCTAGTATGTGAGTGAATAAACTCCCTTACCATTTTCTCTTGTCCCAGCAGTTTTTAACAAGTACTTTTATCATAACATGTGTTCAACATTTTAATTGTAACATTTCACTTTAAAGCCTTATTCATTTACATAGATTAAAAAATGCGATTAACTATATGTTAAAAATCGCGATTAACTATATGAAATTCTGAGATTAATCGCGATTAAAAATTTTAATCGTTTGACAGCCCTAATATAATTTTGAATATTAAAATATTTTTTTAAAAATTAAAACTTTTTTTTTTTTTATTTTAAACAAACTTTTTTATTAAAAAAAAATAATTTTAAATTTGGCTGAAACAGCTTTTATACCTCTATAAAATAATAAAAAAAAAACATTTTAGGTAGAATACTTTTTTTATTTTTAGATTTTTACACACACTGACAACATCTGTTTAAGAACAGCTGGCGTTACACTACTGACCAACTCTCTTAAATCTATCAGGAAAATAATCTGAGTCATTTTATTAAGAAATAATACATATTACTTCAAATCTCACTTCAATTTTCTCTTTAGATTTCTATATCAGTCCATTTTTAAATGTTATTATTTGTAGTTTTGTATTTGCCATGTAGATGGACAGCATGTTCTAGTTTGACTTTTCACAGTTTCACAGTCTCTGGTTTCATCCTAACTATAAGTTACAGTCTGTGTGGAGTATCTGTGCATGTTCTCCTCGTGTGGGTTTCCTCCAGGCTCTCTGGTTTCCTCCCACTTCCTAAAACATGTGAACTAAGATAATTTGCACCCTGTGCTCTACGACGGACTATCCTCACATCCAGGACATATTCCCAGGATTGGCCTTGGATCCATGACTCTAGATAAGATAAAGTGGTTAATAAACAATGACTGAATGGTTTGTAGGTCAAGAAACCCTGAAATGAAACATCATGAAGAGCGGTAAAGACTACTGCCCTGTGGTCAAATCTGATGTCTGTGTCTGGGGAAGATGCTCCAATGAAACTCATGAAGTCACATGAGCATGAAACTGCATGGGGAAAAAAAAAAAGTATCCTCAGGCATGAGGTACAGTCCCTTTAGTACTTATGATCCCATCCAGCTGACTATTTTTTCCATGTCTGGTGTTCATCAGAAAAGAGAGAAAGCGTGCGGAGTGTTTGCTCTGGTAGCCATCACACCTCCGAGTTTACACAAGGAACGGGGTGTTTATTCAGTCAATCCGAATCGCACACAGCGCTTATAATAGCAATAAACGTTGAAAACAGCCGCGTGTGTGAGGTGTGATCTACAGAGGCTGGTTCTTCCTCATGAACACAGCACATTCATGAGCAGTTACTACAGTCGATCTCCTTAAATGGTACAAAGTGGACAGAGTATTAATTCCTGTTTTATGAAGCTGAATCACTGCCAGGAGGCACTCCAGCTCAGAGCAAATAAAAAGAGAAGAGAAAGTGTGCACTGACAGCTGGGCCTAAAAATGGCTGCAGCCACTTAACTCGGTTACAGACGGACCAGAGCTCGAGTCCTGCCCTGCTACACAAAGCTGCATAATGGATCCTGTCCAGATCGGAGCCAGGGGACATACTGATAGCATATGTGTGTGTGTGTGTGTATACATGGCCAGAGGTTAAGAGTGTGTGCGTGCGTGGAAGTGAATGTGTACTTAAGTAAGGCAGTGTGTGTCTGTGTGTGTGTGTGTGTGTACGCGGGTGACCGAGTCAGCCCTGGCGAAGGCAGTTAAGTAGGTCAGGCTGAACCCCAGACGTCAGGTGACTCACATTCACAGCAAGTGGTTGCTCCATCTGCTGGCAAGAATCACAGCACTGCAGCAAAGAGGCACAACATTGATGCTAATATACTGTATAGACGTTCAACATTCATGGTTCTTCTGACACACCAGATCAGAGAGTTTCGCTAACAGTTACAGCCTGATAGTGCAGATGTTCAGCAATAGACAGATCCTCAGTCTTACAACTTACAGGCAACTGCTTTTGAAAGTAAAACTTGAAAAAAAAAAAAAAAAAAATTTAATCCAATAACTAAATTGTGCTTGGTGTCACCTCTACATCTTTATTATTTTGGTGTCACTGATGGTTTATGACCACCAAACAGAAGCGCCTGACCCGATATTCACACTAGCAAGTGAAAGCGACATGTAATGGTTTAGTATCTGTAGCTGTGAGACAACATTGACATTTGCAAATTACGCAACTAGGTCTGACTTTTGTAAAGCAGCAAAAACAATTAGCTGCAATGATTGTGGTCGGTGGTTTGAGGTTTCTGCATTTCCTAGTCAGTTACAGTTCATGCTCATTTGATGCTCAAAAATGGCAGAAAATACAAAACGCAGTTTCATCTTATTCAATCATACACGGACAATCTACAAAACATGAACCCGTCAAGGGACATACAGCATTCCCATGACTTTAATTCAGTAAAAAACTTGTAGACTATAAAAATAAACCTGGTACAGATTGGTGGTGGCTTCCTAGCGGTACAGGGTTTGTTTAGCTTGTATTTCATGATACCCCTGGAACGTCTACAAACGTCTCTGACAGGTGAACACTATGTGTCTTCTTTCTGAGAAGCCTTCCAACTGGACAATGTAACTCCACAGGTCTAGGGACACCAAATTATGGTTAGAGGAACACTCATCTGAGTTTGAGGTTTCGCCACTCACGCCTAAATCACCAGATCTCAACGTTAACAAACGCATCTGGGATGTCGTTCTGGATGCTAATAGTAAGTGAAGCCCCGTAGTGCACGCTCCTGCGCCTCTGTACACATGTGCAAAAGCTTAATCAACATCCTTTTTTATGTACTACAGTATTGCATGCTGAGGGACCATATACACTCTTGTTGGAACTATATCACTGTGAAATGTCTCGGCCTGACATGATTTTGTGTGTTCATGACAAGTAATTAAGTCTTTCTGTGTACCAGTTACACAAAATACCACATAAATTAAATGTAGTGAAATGTAGTTGCTGTGGAGCATTCTGCAGGAAGTACGGTGTTCAGTGTGTATAGAAAATTTCAACAAGCACATGGAGTCCATGCCTTATGGCAGACCTACAGAGTATTACACTGGACATTGGTGTACCAGTTTATCTGACACTTTGTGTATAAATATATATTTATACACAAACATGAGTGTCATGGTATAGCAGTTTATCCCATGACTTTAAAGGTTAGTGTACAGACACTATGAAGAGAAAAACCATTAGGAGGAAGTATTATTAGACTGTAAGAGATGCTGGAAACCACATGCCCTGAAGTGACAAACCAGAAGAATTTCTGCTTCAAAGCTGACACGCATGGCTATCCACCACACGGTCTACCAAAACATCAATTGTATTCATAAGTGTCATCTATAAATCTTAACATCATCTGTTGATGCAGAAACATCAGTCCATGAAGAACACAGATAAAATGGCATGGATTCATTTTATTTACAAAATACAGTGAAACACATGAAAAAAAAAACTGCTTCTTATCAGCTAACAGGCCGACGCCTCTACAGAGCTGACTCTAAAAGGGAAAAACAGACAGTATGATTATCTGTGATCTGACGCTCGTCCTCGCTTTAAAACTTGAACTCTTTGTATTTCTTGGCTCCGGCGCGAGTGTCCTGTGGCTGGCCTTTCCTCTTCTTTTGCTGCCGGACGCACACAAAGAGAGGAGCGAATAAAAAAGGGAGACAGGAGAAAGTAATAAAGTCATGCACCACACCACAGTTCAGAGAAACGCAGAATAATCCACAAGTAAAGATCGCAAAACGTCTTACTCTGGTGAATTAGTAAGAAATAACTTGTATACTTTAGCCCTTTTATTTACTTTTAAATTAGTATTTTACAGAAAAATTTCATAAAAAAATGTGATTTTAAATAATCCTCCCATTTTTAATGTTTTGCTCTGATTACAAATAGTCAGATTTGTGAAAGTGCTTGTTAAAGTCAATAAAATTCCCAATAAGAAAAAAATTACGGGAAAATATTATGAGACCATATATAGATTGTGGTGGTTGCCATAGCAACACCACTAAAGTAACTGCATAGTTAGCTTGTGAGCTAATCTTCATTTTACATAACCTACAAGTTTGTTAATGTTAACACATTTGGCTGTGGCTTCAAACTTGCATTTGTATGTGCTTAGTTTTTTTAAATTACATTTGAAATATGCACTAATGAGATGAATCTGTCACTGCACACATTCCTGGGTCAAAAACAAAACAAAACAACTGAAGCTGTGTAGAAGCGTATGAGAACGTGACACTGTAGCGGTACCTTCTGTTTGGCGGCATGCTCGGCCACCATGTCGCTGAAGTCCTCTTTCTCCACCTGAGCCTGCTGCTCGCGCACATGCTCCTCGTACTTCTGGGTCATGGCCATTGGGTCGAGCTCCAGCTCCTCTGGGGCCAGAGCCACCTCCACACCCTGCGAGTCTCCACCCAAGCCAGTCACCCCGGCCGCCTTCCTCGCGGCGCCCGCCTGATGACAGAGAAAAGCGAGTGAGGTGTAGAAGAGAAATAAAAACGAAACAATGTGGATGGAAAGTGTATAAAAATAGGCTTGTTAGTATGCACACAGACATGCTGCTGAACTCCTTAATCGGCCCTGTCGTTTACAGTGTAAACAAGGCCGATCTGTACGGCTGGAGTCTGATTTCTATTTAATGGAGTTCTGAGCTCAGAGATGAGCAGGAGGCGAGATTACGGCATGGATAACCGACAGAGAACTGCAGCTCCCTTCTGAAGACTTAAGCCCAGATTCAGCTATGCCTGCACAACTGAGGCAGATCAAACTGAGCAAACGGATTTTCACTGCCTCATCTCAGTCATGCGCTTTTTTATAAATAACAGCCTTCGACTTTCTTAAAGAAACAGCTAATGATGTGTTAATGAGAACAACAAATCCGCTTTTAATGGGCTTTACATTACATTTACATTACTGGGTAAAGTGTTCCTAACATCACACAGTGCACCCGCATACAAGCGTAAAGATCTCATCTGTTTATCCGGAGTCGTTCAGTCTCACGTACACACGTGCGTACACACTCACCGCAGACATGTCGTAGATGTGCGTGGATGCCATCATGGCTGATCCCACAGGGCCTGTTCGCCTCTCAGGCAGCACGGTGAACAGCTGAGGAGTTTCGTTTCTGTCCACAGACACAGAGACAGAGTTACATAGCAGAAAATAAACAATTACGGGACAACACAGTAAATTCACATTAACATTTATCCTTAAAGCTTGATTTTGTGGGACAAACCAAAATAAATCTATAGCTAAATTTAAGAATCAGACTGCTTGTCTAGTGTCATACGGATGTATGCAAGTGATGCAATTATTCTAATACGCAGTCTTTAACCAAGTCTCAGGGTTTTTTTTATCTACTATTAGCACTGAATTGACATCACACACATCATCTTTGATTTTCGTCTTACACACACACACACACACGCTTACCCGTCCATCGCCTCTTCAATCTTCTTCTTCCTGAGCTCAATCAGCTCTGGAGTCTCCATGCCAGCAGGAACCGATGAGAAGCCTCCGGGAGTGATTAAGCCGCTGAGACACACACAGAGAGAGACACCAAATTAGACTTCAGTTCTCATACGATTAGAATTTTAACACCATGTTTACAGAGTTTGATTTATGATGCTGGTGTTTCCAATTTTGTATTAATGTTAAAGATCTCTCTCATTGTCTTACACACAGTATTTGGTGATCAGTTGAGTATTTGGAACATTCAGACAGTACACGTTCGATAGTAATACAGTGTGCAGCCGGTGTCGCAGAGGGGAAGCTCATCGCCTATCATCATGTGTGAATGAGTAAGGTGGGTGTGGCCAATGTGGCATCTGGTGTAAGCCACCTGGTCTTCTCTCTCCTCCAGTTTTATTTTATTTTTAGATGAATGTTTACATTTGGGCATTTTTCATACAGTTTTTTTAACAAGCTTATTTTTACACCATGTAGTGTAATCACATATCTCTGTGCTGTAAACCAGCGTTACCTGTCGGCAGGTGTGAAGAAACCGGACTCGTCTGGTTTGTCCTCGTCGCTCTCCTCCTCTTCCTCTTCTTCTGAAGACTCTTCATCTGACGGTTCCAGTTCACCCCATGGGGTTCGGTCCACTTCCTCCTCCTCAGCTTTGGCCTGTTTGGACATTTACATTTTTTTACACATGCTTCAACAGCTGTAGTTTTTTCCAGCTTCATTTATATCCACTCACAACTATGATACAAACACCCACTGGAAAGGCTGATAAAAACCACATTCCGTAAATGGCCTGTGTTGCCTGATGCAAAATAAATATAAATGGATGCACTTAGCATTCTATATCTATCTATCTATCTATCTATCTATCTATATAGATAGATATATTCATTTCCATGGACATATATTTGGAAACAGAATGTAAATAATTAACAGATATCACATTTCATATTATAGACACTTGGAGCTGGAGTTTCTATGACTGGAGTCACATTCAGTTTAAGATTTGAGTTAATCTCAGATTGTATGTAATTTTATATCCACACAGATATGATTTTAAAAATAAAACTTTACTATGGGAACTGTAAAACCATTATACTAGGGGTGGACGGTATAGAAAGCACCCCAGTATGAATTAGCCCCATGTTACTGAATCAGACTGTACTGTTATGAACCTCCACAGATCTAAAGTGGCAGTGGTTCGACTGCACCAGCGGGAAGCAGCAACGCACTAAACAGCTAAAAGATGATTAGCTGCAGGCTTCGTGTTCATCAGCCTGCACTAGAGAATCATCTGGAAAACTTTGAGAGTCCATACTGTTTTGTTTAAAAATGGAGAAATTGCTGAAAGCTCTGCACACAATGATGAAAAGGAATTGATATAAAAAAAAGAAAAAAAAAAAAAAAACAACAATGTCCATTATAAGGGTTTAAAAAGTCAGAAAACTAACAAAGTGATTTCAAGTCATGTATAGTCATATAAGCAATCTTTATAACCTCAAAACAAAACATGCTAAGGAAAATAAAGAAAGCAGACAAATGTGTCCTCCACAAAACAGTCATCTCTAAAACAGCAGGTCTTAAGGGTTGTATACTGGTCAGTACTTACAAAATGTGGTCCACAGAAGGAACACTGGTCAGCTGACACACAGTTGCCCTTCTGTGGACCACATTTCCTAAGTACTGACCAATGTATACTTTTTTTTTTGACTGTTCACTAGTTGTCTAATTTACTGCACCCGTTGACAGGAGCCATTGTTACAAGATAAAATTCACTTCACCTACACTGTTAATGGCCGTGCTTCAATCTATACAGTGAACTAAATGTTAGGCCACATTACTACTTCCTACATTACACAGTCTCCTAAATAATGTCTTCACTTAAGAAAGTGAAATGTTCATCTTCAGTTGTAAAGTTAAATACAATAAGCATATTAGCGCTCTATAGTAGCAATCTCAAGGTAATGAATATCTAAATGCACTCAAACACTTTGACGTGATGCTGCGTGGACTGTGTGTGCTTCTTACCTGGAAGTCTACAGCGTTGGTTCCAAACACGTCGCCGTAAAGTGGTTTTCCAGTCTCGTCTACGGGAGGTTTACCCCATCCTCCGGCATGATAACCGAACGAGCAGTTCTGTGTGACAAACACAAACACATTTCAATATTCATCTAGTCAAAGGTACCAGATCATAAAGTAAATAATTGTTAACATGCTTTTATGAGTGTGTCAGACTCATAGGTTTGGCTAACTGGGTTTTTAAAAGCATTTCCTTGTTCAGCAGCCAACATATCAGGACCTTTTCATCTCCACATACCCCCGAGTACTTAATAATGCATTCACAAAGTCTTCCAAAAAACACACTACATGCTCTACAGGACAGGTTTCAGAGTCATGAACCAAGTCCCACATCCTGCACATTTCATCATTTTCCCTAATCAGATGTACAAAATGTGCACAGCAGGAGGTATTTCAGGTCCAGGAACCTGTGGTCTACAGAGAGTATCATTTATATGTAACTGAGCTGGTGGTGTCGTGTCTGTGTGGATCTGCCTCACACTAACCTCAGGAATGGGAGCGTTGAGGCCAGGGATCTTGAGGTTGGGGTAGGACGGGGGAGGACCGTACCTCTGCATGGCAATAAGCCACGGAGGAGGAACCTTATGGGAGTTCTACAGAGAAGGAAAAACACAGAACAGTATTTTACAACATAGCCGAGCTAGAAATGTCGCACAACAGGGGGGAGGAAAGGTATGAAGAGAATCTTAATGTCGACACACATACACACACACAGTATTAAAACAGCACTATCACTACTGCACATTTACAGCGCCCTCTGCTGGATGAAATAACATTCATACACAGGCTAAATGTAATATATTTTATCTGGGTAACTGCAGAAATATTTAAGTTAAACCTTGTACTGTCTGTGGTGAAAATCTGATAAAGTTTTTTATTTTCTCTAACAAGGTTTTATGTACTGTTGTCCATGTTCATCTACAAATACGTTTTAGTTTCAAGGTAAAGACATATTGTTCTTTAAGGATTTCCTTAATATGCACATGGGGGTATTTAACCACTCTGTGCAACAGAGGTGCTGGAAAAAAATGATTCTTTAAGGATCATGATTCCTAGTCCTGCCAATTCTGAATCAATTCAAAATGTCCCAAATATCGATTTTAAAATGAGTAAGTTTTATTTTTTGACTAATACTGGTCATTTAAGTTACAGAATTTTATGTACAATCCTATTTTTAGCATAAATAGAAAATGATGCAAAAAGATTTGATCCAGTAAGGAACCTAAAAGTATTGTTTTAAGTAAATATTGTATTTGTTTACATTGTCGTTTCACCTTTCAACCACATAATTTAAACAAAATTTATAGACAATTTGAATAGAAAAATCAATTCTGAATTCGGAATTAAATCGAATTGAAGGACACCGAGACTCGTACTCCTACTTTGCAAACCAGATAAACATGATGTAGAACTCACAGGGCCGGTGGGCATGCCCAGAGCGATCCTCAACTCATCAGACAGATCTCCAGGCTTCTTCTCTTTCAGCCGTGTCTCAAACTCTTTACCCTGAGAGACGGTGAAAAACAGAACCATGAGTCACTTAAAGGAAAAAAACAGAACTAACACATATAGGATACTATAGACTTCCTCTGAAAACACTTCGGTGCTCCTCAAGTAGTTAAACTATGAACATAGACCTGTCAGGTTTATTACCTCGTAGTACAGGTCTCCGTGGATGGTGAGCTTGGGCTTGATCTGCCACTTGAAGAAGGCATCGTGGAGCTTCTGATAGTCGATGTCGATCTTCCCCATCTTGGGGCGAACTTTCTCACGCATTTTAGTTTTCATCGTTTTAGCATCCTCCTGTTGAAAGGACAAAAACGTGCTTGTTTAAAACTAATTCACAAATAGTGCAACATACTGACTTACTCAAAATAAACCTTCTTTTTTAAACATTTGGGTTAAAATATGTGGTGAAGTTGGTTCCAAAAGCATGTAATTAAATGTAGGTAGGTGTGTGTCAGATGGCCACCACATGCATCCTCCAGCGGTTTACAGGATGGTGCGTGTCCTCAACAGTTTATGCAGGACACCCACATGATCCAATACCAGTGTAAATAGTGGAGGCAGCATCTGACTAATATCATGTTGCAAATCACGTACCTGTGTAGTGTTCTAGTGTTACTGAGCACTAACATTAACCAGTTTTCCTATTACATTACATTACATTACATTTTAAAAACCTTTCTTAAGCCTTATTCTGATTGAATTAGTTTCTTATTAGAATCTGTAAAAAAGATATTTCATACTTCTACTCAGTGATAAAACTCTTGCATCCGGACTACAATTCGAAAAACAGGAGGACCAGCCAGTTCCTAGCTTTCTTAGTCACATGATATGGCTATCTCTATAGAAACAGAAGACCAGTGTTTGAATACGATGTGGAACAACTGCCAAAAAGATGTGTGTCTGGACGGGACTAAAATGACCAGATGGCCGGAGTTCAAAAAAAAAAAAAAAAAAAAAAAAAAAAAAAAAACGAAAAAAAAGCAGTCTGTCATTTTCTCTGAGGACATCTGAGAAAAACACAGACCTGGCCACTCCGGACAAGAATAAAATCACGGAGGACACACAGGAGTAAAACAGATAATTACCCCAGGACCCCACGGAAATCTAATCCCATCTGGATTGGGCTTTATAGTGTTTAAAACTACACAGTTGTTGTCTGTATTATCAAATACTTTTGAACTGTGGAGGTTTTCCATCTGAGACATAGATAAAATCACAACAACTACGGCATCAACTACAGAAAGTGGGTGCTGTATATGTACACTGTTTATATGCACTGTTACAGTTCACGAAGGTTGTGGTGTGGCACTACTGACGAGAATGTCCAGGTTCAAACACCCACAGTACTGGGTTATTTTTTATCTAACGAGGTGTGTGTGGGCTGGTCCTGGAGCAGATCCCTAACTCAAGTGCCTCCAAATATTTGGGACTAGTTTCATGACTAATATTTAACAAATATTTCATGACTAGTTTCAAAACAAGCGCAGTGTCCACGCCGAATTTCTAAAAATGTATCAATTTATTGTCCCAAGACCAACTTTTAAAACATCTGGACTGGTTTTTCCCATGGTCCATATTACTCAAATAAAATACTGTGACAAATCAATGCTTCAAAAAAAAAAAACAACAACATTTTACTGCCAACTACATTCAGCTTTTTAATAGTTAACGGCTAAAAATATCTGAGCAGCAACACAGAAAATAAACAACTGAAGCAATAAAACCACATTGACACAGAACACCTGCTCAGCGCATCATCATTATCCACAACAGTGCCTTTATCCTGTGTCTAATTTGACTAGATGGATAAAATTGCTCCTAAAGCTGCTCATTAGTGACATTAGTCACGCATTAATAGTGTGTTACACAATCACACCTACACCTGATCTCAAAAAGACGGAGACGTGTGGGCTGGTTAGAAAACATATAACATGAATGTAGACGTAAACATTTGCACGATGGAACAGTAACACTGATACAGTGTAAAAGATTGTCTTAACTCTCACCATGTTTAAGTTTCTGCTTTGTATGCTATGTAATGTAGAAGTGACCAGTCTGCTACAGGAGGTTATTACACACACAATGAACACGACCCTGAACACACAATAACACAAGAGCTTTACCTTCTCCTGCAGGGCTTCTCTCATCTCCTGGATGCCGGTGCGTTTAATGAACTCGGGCAGCTCGAAGGGTGGTTTCTCGATACCCCTTTTACCCTGCAGGTACTTCCTCTTGAAGCACCAGTGGCGTGGCACGGGTACCGTGTTCCTCGTGGCCTTCAGGTGCACCAGAAGCTTGGGTTCCTGCGCAGTCACGTCGTGCATCTCCACCACGTCTGGACGCGCCACCAGCTAGCAAATGACCACAGATTGCACGTGAATAAAGGATCTTCAGCCGTTATAGTTCTACAAACTGTTTGATGAGTAAAAGTGTGAAACCTGTTTGAGCTCAGCTACAGTCAGCCTATTCATCCTCCTCAGCTTCTTCTTGGAGAGTTTCGGCACATCCGGTTTGGCTTCCTGTGGGAACAGGCAGACATGGAAATACTTAATATAGACTTCACCCAATATACCAGAATACACTCGAGCGTTTCAGGGACACAGACACTCACCTCATCACTGTCATCGCTGTCTTTCTTCTCCTCTAAAAATTTCTTCTTGTAGGAGGTGATTTCCTGCTTCTCGGCCTTCTCCGGCTCCTTCTCCTTCTCTTTCTTCACCTCATCTGTCAACTGGGAGACAACAGAAATCCTGATAAGCTGCACAGTCACACATCTCAGCAATCAGGACAGCGCACAAGTTCTTCTATCACACGCTCACCTTGAACGCTTCAAAGATCCTCTTGAAGAAAATGTAGTTGGGGTCGTAGATCTCCGGCTCCTCTGTGACGTACTCAATCTCCACTTCGGGCTCTTTCTCTTTGTCCTTCTCAGCCTCGTTCTTTCTAGCCTCCACTTGCTCGTTCTTCTCTTGATTCCTCTTCTTCTTCTTCTTACGGTTTCTGCGTCTGCGGCTTTTCTGAAGTCAAAAGGTCAAAAAATTAAACGTCGCCATTAACTAACTTCGTTGTTTACTTGTCAACAGATTTGTCAGAATTATAAGCTTTATCCTTCTTGTATAACCAATCTTTACTAACATTACTAATATCACAGCCTCACTGAGAGGTCAAATCTACTTCATCAGAAAGGGGACAATTATTAGCAACCACCAGATTTATATTAGCATGCTCTTTTTTTTTTTTATTTCTTCCAAATTTGCACCTGCCCAATTCCCACCCATCAGATATTTTTACCCTAGCAAATGCCTGCCACAAACCAGAAAAGGCGAAGACTATCAAACACTTAAATAACTGTGCGACTATTATAACACTGTTAGATATCTTAAAGGCAACTTCAGTGTCAATATCCTGTAACAGTCAAATATGAAGCTGGCAACAAAGTATTCAGGCTATTAGGATAGAATAACTGCATTGTGATAGGCTGCATAACACCACATTTTAGCCTATGCAAAACAACTACTGCATACCTTTCACCTGTCAAAAATGTTTGTGGACATACCAGGAGTCCTACAGAAGATCCAGGTAATCAAACCCTGTAACTATAGATGCACGAATAACAACATGGTTACTGGTATCAGGTCACCCCCAACGAGGCTTTGATATCTTGTGCCTAGTGACCGGTGCAGCGCTAATAAGCTGACAACTCAAAATGTCTGTGATTTTTTATTATTTTACAATCAGTGATGACAACCCAAGCAAAGCAGACTGCAAACCGTGCTCTATGAACCATGTGGTGGATTTAAACATGGGTCAAACTGCAATTTATTCATAATACAATATGCAAAACAGTATATATTCTCAGATGATGAGAATAAAGGGATGGCTTTGTATTTGTCTTAATGCACCAATACACACACACACACTTTAAGTAAGTACTGGCATCGAATAGTACAAAAACACACATGTATTTATTAACAATGTATTTATGCGTCTCTACCAGTAGCTGTATGTAGCCACCACAGGCATATGTATTGCTGTACCAGCTTCTCTGGAACCTCAGTGCAGTTTTCTGGCGTATTTTCTTTCACATTTGCACTCTACACACTTTAATCAGTTCCTCTCCCTTTCAGCAGAACTGATAAAGCTAGTCGTTTAATTACGTTTTCTAATATAAAGGGTTCATCATGTGCCAATATTTTTAATTAAGTACCTTAAATTAGCTTAATTGCGTCATTGTCTAATTAGCTGTCGCGTAAATGTTTTGTGATTTAATAATGACTTTGTTGGTTTTCCAAACATGTACAGTAAACATCTCAACACATCACACTGTGAAACAAAAGACTGGCATGAAAACTCACATCCTTTTTAGAGAGAGAACTTTCTTCTTCATCATCCGAGTACGGACGAGAGCTGTTCATGTCGTCAGCCATGTCGTCATCTTCCTCTTCTGAAAAACACAACACACATCGAGTGTCAGCCTGTTTGTTTCGTGCGGCAGAGCCTGAAAGACTCGGAGCCTTCCGCACTCTTACCTGTAGGAGCTACAGTGAGCTGCTCCTGTCTGATCTCCTTCAGCTGCAGGATCTTCTCCAGAACCTGAGGGATCTTCGGGCCGATTCCTACGTCGTCGCTCTGCCACAGCTGTTCGTACAACACACACGAGATAGAAGTATTAGGTTCAGCAAAGTAGTCACTTTTAACACACTTGACACAGAACCGTTATCATGACATGCAAAAGAGCAGTTCATACATCTCTCGTGTCCTCTCCAGGTGGAGGTGGGACTCTCTGCCTCTGACTGGTCTGTGATACCATGGAAACGCCCGGAGGAGGTGGACCACTGGTTGTCAGGGCTACACAAAGAAGTGATGAAAGAGAACATGAAAATACCATTACAAACTATTTCTATTTCAGGCAAAATGAAACCCTGCATACTGGGGATCAATTAACTGACTTCTACTTGACTTTGACTGATTCAGTTTAGTATCTTAAACACATGATGTCTTAAAATACATGACACGTCCCAGCATTCTTTATGATTGGGCTTTGAAAATCGCATCCCCAAGTCTCGAGCTGTACAGTTACCTCTAATGAAAGCTCAACACAAAAACCTGATATGTTACAAAGGTAGCTAATGCTAATGCAACGAGACAGGTAATGTTGGAAATAGAGGCTTGTTTCAGTAGGTTTCTGCTCCACTGTCATTCATCAGAAGTGTGTGGACATCACATATTTGTTTTTGTATCGTATCATTTACGATACATTGATCTGTGCATCATGTCATCTGATAAGCTACTGGTACTGATACACATATCATTATGTACAACTTTGATCTGAATTTGAACATTAACCGGGAAACATTTTAGTGATAAACAGTTTGAAACAGAACACATGTATGATTTGAGACATGGCTCTACATCATACTAGTCTGTACAACAACTATAACTCACTGGTGACCTAAAAAAAACCCACAGGATTTACCCAGCAGTAACATACAACAATACAAAAATAAAAACAATTATAAATCTAATCTAATTTATTAGAGTGAAGAAAGTGACCGTAACCTCCAAGTGGAGGAATGGGGGGCAGCAGGTTGGGTCCTGGTTCTGGACCTCTGGTGCCCGGTGGTCCTGTCTGCTGCAGCTTGACCAGCTCCTGCTGCCTCTCGTGCTCCAGCAGCTGTGCAGCCTGAAGAAAAACAACAGGAAAGCTTAGTGATGAAACAGGAAAAAAAAACAAAAAAACCAGGAACCAAGCTAAAATCTGTGTGTGTATGTAGTGATTAGTGCTCATGTTGATAAAGAGATCAGATCTCTTACTCGCTTCTGCTGCTCAAGAAGCTCCTGCTCTTTCAGCTGCTCCTCCATCACTCTGGAATCCCCCTGAAACACAACACGGACATTAATCCAGGTCACTTTCATCAGCTGTAATCCAGACAACATGGGTCATAACAAGGAAACTATCTCAAATAGACCAGACTTGCATTAATTTTTGAGTACTCCACTGTTTCACTATTTGAGCCTGACAGTTTTGTCATTTTGAACTACACCAGTGCCATCAGAGAAAGAAAAAAAAATCTGTTTATGTTATAATCTGTTCATTCAGTACATTTGGGTCCTCCACATTCTTCATTTGATTGCCACATAATGTTGCAGAGCCTCAACCTGTCTGATTAAAGCTACTCCAGATCATAACACTGCCTTCAAAGACCCCAAATACAACCACATCAACTTATTTATTATATCCTTTTTTTATTTAGTATTCAGGTTGGACCACTGAATTTATTTATGATTCATTAATCTTGGTATTCCATGTCAGATTCTTAATTCTTATATTTACACACTAGTCAGAATCTCATACCTGACTGACCCTCTGAGCCATCTTCTGTGGGTCGTCCTGCGTCATACCAGAGGAGACACCTGGTGGCTCCATACTCATGCGTATGCCAGGTGGAGGGGGTCCTCCCATCATGCCCATGGCCTGCAGCACCCCCATGCCTGGGGGCAGGGGCATGGATGGCATCGGAGGCATGGGAGGCAGACCAGGTATCTGACACGGTGAGAGAAATAGCATGACAAAAAAGAAGACAAACATAAAACCTAAACGTGCCACTCCACCACTCCAAAACTGTGCTAAACTAAGCAGCATTTACTTATCATCTGGTAGCTGCTGAACAGTAACTTGAACTGGGTGAGTTTGTGAAGATTTCTTACCGTGGTCATGGTTTTGTCATCTCCACCTGGCAAGCTGGGTTTAGTCAACATCACACCCGTCTGAGGACACAAATCAAAACTTATACTTGTAACAGGACACACACACACTTTAACACTTCAATAAGAAAATGTCCCCCTTACTCAGTGTGATGGAGCAGACAGTAAGTAAATAAAAAAAGACTCCGAATTTAATTGAACCTTTCTGGGGAACACACAGTGTGTCCAAAACCAACAGGATCTAAACAAGCTAGACATGTGAATTTGTACTTGTATATTGTTATGTATTCACATTTATATTTCCTGATATAGCTGAAAAGCAGCATTAACACTGGATAAAGGGTAGAGATTCGACGGCTTGGTACTTTCTTTATTGCTTTCTGACTTTTCAGACACCATGAATATTACTTCAACAACTAAACGTTGTAAACTAATTACTCCATAAAGTTATTTCTTTTCCACTGATCTAGAAAACTGATGCCTTTACATTTTTATACTTTAGGCTACTCACTGCTCCTCCGTCAAACCTTTACCACTGTGTTGATCTACAGTCTTTATGACTCAAAATCTCTCCTCCTCTGCTGACCTAACAATCTAAATCTCTTTCTATATTCAAAAATAACCTTAAACCTTTGCTTATAATCTTTTCCTTAGAACACTGCGGAGAGCATGGAGCATCATCAGGGACTCCTCTCACCCAAGCCACACCCTGTATAACCTCCTGCCTTCTGGGAGAAGATACAGGTGCACACATGCCAGAACCACTCAGCTCAGCTTCTTCCCACTATCTGTTACACTACTGAACTCCTCAATACACACATAACTATCCAGTACACCACACTACATCAGGACAACTACTGCCCACTTTACACACACTGGATTAATCTAACACAACACACTCACTGTTCACTGTAATTATTATATCATATTTAACCATTCCACATATTTATTCTGCATTCAGTTAAATTTTTATCCATTCCACATATTTATTCTGTATCTACCATTACTATTTTTTTTATCCATATACCCTTATTTATTACTCGGTGTCAATTGTACTATGCTTAATTTCAGTTGCACAACTTTTCATATTTGCACTCAGATATTGCACATTACTTTTTCATATCTGCAGTATTCTTCATTTGCACTCTGTACATTGCTACTATTTGCACTTCTGGTAGATGCACATTTTTGCACATTCTCTCGCACACACCTCACTCCCGCACATGCACAAATCTGCAGTTTTGCACACACGGTGTATATATCTCGGACTTTAACTTGTGTACATATATTTACTTTATTTTATTCTATATGTACAGACTTTTAATCTTATTTTATAGTTTAATCTTATTTTATATATTTTATTTGATATTTACTATTTTGATTTAGGAATATTTAATTTTTACTTTAACTTTCTATTAATGTTACTTTGCTACCTAGTTTATATTTTGTGGACGGCGGTCAAATGTCATTTCACTGCATGTTGTACCGTGTATAACTATGCATGTGACAAATAAAACTTTGAATCTTGAATGCTAACTGCATTTTGTTGCCTTGTACTTGTACCGAGCAATGACAAAGTTGAATCTATTTATCTATCTATTTACCATATAAAGTGTTTTCCTGCTCTGTCTACCTTATATTTACACTTGTAGGCATACTCTGAGTTCTTGAAAAGTGCTACATCACACATTATTTTACTTTTTCTATCACAAGAAGGATTATAAAAACTTGAACTGTAGTTATAAGATCAGCTGTATGATACACATGTGCTGAGATGAAGTTTATTATTGTTGACAGTTAGCTCATAACATTCTTTATGTCTAGATTTATACATTTGAATCTTTTATAATTTGACTTGAAGTGTAGATGTGTGTATGAAATGATGTGAATGGAGGATTTCTGAAGTGTTACCTGCATCATGTAGGATTTCAGTCTGTCTATTAACTCTTCTCTGGGGCCTGAAGAAAAAAACAGCACAGCCATTCTTCAGTATTTATACATTATAATAATAAAACTCATGTATAAATGAATGTATAGAGATGCACGTGAGTGTAAAGAGGATTAAGGACATGACTGATGGACTGAGGAAACTGTGCTGGAGCTTCAGCGTCTCACACAACACAAACATGGCGGACAGCCTCATTCATTTACCTCATGTTCAGGACTTATTATTAATAAACCAGGACATTTACCTTAAACAGGAGCACGGAATAAAACACTAAGTATTTTCTAACACATTACAAGTTATTACATATCGCCAAACTGCAGCCGTTTGTGTTTATTTAGTCAGTTAACAGCAATGCTAACATGCTAACGCTAGCGCTAATGCTATCATATGCGGTGCTCCTGGACGTTAGCCGACCAAGCTAACCGGTGTACAAACGCGTGGATTTTATTCCAACCGGCTCGTTTTTCTCACCCATGACCGGCGCTCCAATCTCCGCCAGTTTGGCCTGTAACTCGGGGACGCTCCATGAGTTCAGGTCTGTGTGAGACTCTGCACCCGGGACTCCGTCAGCCGCCATCTTTACTTTCTCCACACACTCTCACGCAGACGCAGACACACACACACACACAGAGAAATCGGGCGCAGAGGATCATGGGAACTTCCGCGTTCGTCCAACCAACGTAAAAGGCGCGCGCTCGTATAAAAGTCCTCCTCGGAAGTTTGATTTTATATTTGATTTTATTTTTATCCTTATCATTGAGGATGAGGATTTGATTTGTAAATAATTTACAGAAAGACTAAATACATTTTTAGAGATAAATTTTAAACTGACTACTCATCATTATATTTATTTATCTTAATAAAATAGACTCTTATGTTGAAATTTGCAATCAAAATGTAATTAAGAGTTCAAACACCTCAAACTAAATAATTAAAAAAATACAAATGAGTACTTTTTTTTTTTTAATTTAGACAACCTTTCGCTTTTTCATTTAACTTTATTAAATGTCCAGGCATATTACAATAATTGGCAATTTATCACACAATAAGTGAAAGTGTAAGTAAAAGTGAAGTGTTGTTTTGGCCACTGACCCATTTGTGCAGTGAACACACGCCTAGGGGGCAGTGAACACACATGAGCCCAAAACAGTGAGCAGCCCCTTATCAGCAGCACCTGGGGGTAGTGATGGCAAAATGAAGCCTCATGAACCAATGGGGCTTTCCAGTCCAAAGATTCGCCAAAAGGTTCATTACTCGAAGCCTCATGAACTGTTCTCACTAGTGACACCTGCTGTTAAAAGAGAAATATGACAATCTACAGTAAAATGAGCCAGAGTATCTTTGAATGTCTATATAGGAAATCAACCATCTTTGCCACTCTGTATCAATGAATATAAAAGGTTGTTTGCTAGGAAATATTATTAGGTATTAAGTGATGATAAACACTTAAAATAAATACAACAATGATGACACTGACAATGAATGTAAATGTGCTTATTAAACTGGGAGTGCAAGAGTGCTTTATGAATGATGTGTTTATTGAACTTTGAGTGAAGGACAGTAAACTACGACAAAGAAGTATGGAGAAGGGACAAATTCAACTTATTGATTTTTATTTAAAAACATAAGCTTTTTAACAGTGTTGGGGTTTAGGCGATTCCTTTTTTTGGATACAATCTCCCCAGCCTTAGAGAATACCCTTTCACATGGCACTGAGGAGGCTGGAATGCATAAAAACGTTTGTGCCAACTTATATAAATGTGGATATATATATTTATGTTTGCTCCAGTACATGAGTGGATATTCTTGTCTGGGCAGGTTTACTTCAGATAAGTATCTGTCAACTTCAATGTTTGCATCAACTATTGCACTCGAATTCTGCCTGCTCTGTCCCACATTGGAGTCCAACAAATGCCAAAGGTCACCTATAAGTGTACAAGGGTACAAAAACAGCAATCAGTGATTGATATTACATTATACACACACATACACACACACATATATGCATATATATTTATATATATATCACATATTACTAAACCGAAGAAAAACTTACCACTGTCAGATGATTGGTCTGTTTGTATGGCCTCTTGTAGCTGAAGGGGGGTTGATGAGGGAGTGTTTCTGATGATTTCAGCACAATTCCCTTTTAACCTTGTTATAGCTTCCTCCAATTTAGTGGCGCTCATGAATCCCAGCTTTTTAAACCTCGGATCCAGCAGAGTTGGCATGGTCCTGACAGTTATTGACTCTGCCTTTAAAGAGCGGTCTATTACCCGGTGTATCAGATTCGCACCAAGTTGCCTTGCCATGCTTGAGGTCAAGCTCTTAGTCTTGTTTTGGGTAGTGTGGCTTAGCATCTTAAGCATTGGTATTACCTTGGATGCGCTTACCCATTTCTCCCCTGAAAGCTCTATGGTTGCCTGCTGAAATGCACCGAGAACCTGAATTGTCTCTTTAATTATTTCATATTCCAGAGATGTTGGAGGGGTTATTTCAGTCCTTAGAGAGGCCAGAGCTGCTCCAACTGGCTCTCTAAGGTTATACAGGCGCTCCAGCATGACATATGTGCTGTTCCACCTGGTGTCCACTTCTAATATCATTTTAAGAGATGGGAGGCCCATCTGCTTTTGTACCTGCGTCAGTGTTTCCTTAGCAGTCGTGCTGGTTCTAAAATAAGTAACCATTTTGCGGCATTTTGCCCTCAACTCAGACAGGCCTGGTACTTCTTCAAAGGACTTTTTTACTATAAGATTTAGATTGTGAGCGACACATAGAGCATGTCTAACATTTAAATTGTTAACACAAGCAATCATGTTGGCTGCAGCATCTGTCACTATACATTTAGTTTTGTCCTTTATGCCCCACTCCTCCATGAATCTTGAATGAGCCATTGCTAGGTTCTCTGCAGTATGGGTACTTGGAAAATGCTCTACCCCAAGCAAAA
>JAOVVF010000042.1:4439426-4461160 GCA_028565595.1 Duopalatinus emarginatus | reverse complement strand
TTCTGGGTGTTTAATTTTTTTCTATTTATCCTCATATATTTGCTCGTGTGTCCTTTGTTTGTGTCTTTGCAGGAGATATGCTCTCGCCCGCAGTTCATTATGGATGGAGCCACCCGCACAGATATCTGTCAGGGAGCACTGGGTGAGTCTGTTACCATAGTGTAACAATAATGTGGATCCTGTAAGGTGACAAATTAAAAGAAAGCTTTTATGTAGATTAAGTAGTGCTGCTGATTTTTTTTTCATTGATTAATCGAGTAATTAGATAAATCATACTTTTGTGTTTTAAACTACTATATTAATAGTGTGTTATTCAACATGAAAGGCCTCTTAAATTGAGCAAGCAATTGGCTGTTATTCTTTACAAAAGGATTTTACTAGATTTTATTACTTTTATTAGATCAAACCTTAAAACCTATTGGCTCCAGAACTAAGCCCATGTAATCAACCTTTCTGTGACACTTTTATGATGTACTTAAAAAAAACTATAAAATGTCCACAAACACAGATTACCCTATGTCCTATGTCTAAAAAAAAGGGAAAAAGAGGTATATACCCCCTGAGAATAATGAATAAAGAACAAAAAGGTAATAAAGATACTATATTGTGTGCAATATATTTTGAACTCTATCTCTGACCAACAGCCTTCTCTTTCTCTACTGTGCAATACTTAAGAGTGCAATACAACTGTATATAGCTGTACAATGCACTATAATATATTTTTTCTATTTTTTCCTAGTGTACACAAAACCCTATCCATGCGCCGTTTTTATTTATTTTTAGTACATGTTTGCACTGTGAAGAAGCGGCTTTTAATCACATTGTACATGTGTATAGTGACAATAAAGGCATTCTATTCTATTCTATTCTATTCTATTCTATTCTATTCTATTCTATTCTATTCTATTCTATTCTATTCTATTCTATATTTCAGCCCTAATAGTAAGGTTTTGGGTAATCACAATCCACCACAACAGCTTCAGTGCACCTTGACACAGATGCTACATGTCTCTAGATCTGTACTGCAGCAATGATGTACATTAGTCTTCCAAAAGATATTTCCTTTTTTGTGTTTCGTTTATTGTGGTAAAGAGCATTATCTAACACACCACTCTAGAATCTTTTGTAGGTCTTCAGTTAGGTTTAGACCTGATGCTTGTGAAGGATAAACCACATGATCAGCATCACTTTTATAATTAATAAATGATGAACAATAAATGTTGTCCTTTTGGCCTGTGGATATTGTCTTCCACTCCTATCAGGATAGAAATTAATTATCACAAGATAAATGTTGATCAGTTAGGAGAGCTGTATATATATAAAAATAAATAAATAAATATCCTCGATAGCATAACAAAGCAATATTTTCTATGGAATAAGACCCACAGTTCCCACAGTTTTCATTGTGCACTAAAATGCCTACACGAGCAAAAATTTAATTACTGCTAGAGTTGGATGTAATTAATGTTTTTGTACCTGTAGACCTGCCTCGGCTTGTTTCTAACCTTGGCATTTATTAACTGTGAACCAAATCACTGTCTATGTGTCTCGAGCTACATCTCACATTTCTGCTGGTGAACTTTAATGTAATTACTGCAATATCTTGTTGTATCTGAATAGTGTAATTATGTAATAATTTACATAAGATGTCATTTGTTTTGGCAACAAGACAAAGAAAACCTCAAGTTGCTTTGTCTTTATTTGGAGGCGTAGTAGTTCATTCTCTGTGTAAGAGGACAGACAGTGTGGTATGTACACAGTAAAGAGTGAAGACGTTTGGGAAAGTTCACTGCAGAACCTCAGCAGAGTCTCTGGAGACAGTGTTGCTTTAGTTGGTCTGGTTGAGGCTGAACAACATTATGTGGCAATAAAATCAAGTCAGCTGAGCACCTGAATGTATTAAATGAGTAAATAAGTTGTAGCGTCAGCGTCCTTTCTTCCCTGAAGGAATGGGCGTATTCCTGTACAACAATGTCAAGGAGCATGACGAATCATTTTCACACATAAACTAGACCGAAATAAACATTGTGATGTTTCTGAGGTTGTTAAACCAATGTCATCATGAATATGTGCTGTAATTAAATGTAAAGGCGTTTGACAAAATATTAGTGTGTGACTGCTCTAAGCAGATGGAGTCAAGTGGAGAAGTGTGTGTTAAAAGTGTGTGTTTAAGTGCACTACACCTAAAGATTGTTCATACATTTACGGCATTCAGCACACGCCCTTATCCAGAGCGACTTACAAGAGTGCTTAGTTAAATTCTTGGAGTGTCTGAAACTAGTAAAGGTAAAGGTCATAAGAGCTTAATACATTACATGCAGTGTAGACTTGCTACAGCACTTGAAACAAAGGCCTAAAAGTAAACGTGAGTCAGCAATTCACGACATGTTAACTGTGGAAATGTTTTTTTGGCTTATATTGGTCATAAAATAACATAACAGATCTTGTTACAACTGGACATATAACTGAACATAATGGCTGTAAAATTATAATAAATCCTCCAAATAACACACATGGTATTATTCTACTCTTCTGATAGAGCAAATTAAAGAGTTGAGTGAAATGGAGTAGTACAGTAGCAGTACACTCTCCTAACTCTCCTAATTAATAAATGTGTGTGTGTGTGTGTGTGTGTGTGTGTGTGTGTGTGTTGCAGGTGATTGTTGGCTGCTGGCTGCAATCGCATCTCTCACACTCAATGATAACCTGCTGCACCGTGTGGTTCCACATGGACAGAACTTCAGCCAGGGCTATGCTGGTATCTTTCACTTCCAGGTACACATACACACACACACACACACACACACACACACAAACAGATTAAGCTGTATCTAGAAGAAGTTAAAGCCAGCCATGTGAAATAGAATGGAATATGATTAAGCTAATTAGAAATGAATGAATATGAGAACAGAATGAAATATACTGAAATACAATAAAATAAAAAAAGAACAAAACAGAACTAAACAGAAAACTGTGGAACTAAATTAAATAGAAACAAATAGAATGGAGTAAAAAAATATGAAAAATAAGCAAACAGAAATGAATAGTAGGAAATTGAATGCCTGAAGTGGGATATGATAAAAATGAATAGAGTTAAACAAAAATAAATGGAATAAATGAATAGAATGAAATTAATGGGGAGAGTGGAAAGTATTGGAGTATTGGAAAGGAATGGAATAAAGTGAAACAGAATTGAAACTGGGTAAAATGGAATATAATTTTAATTAATTTAAAATTAATTAAACAAAACAGAAAGTGGAATTAAATGGAATGGGTGTTATGGAATATACAAAATATATAAAAGTGTATAAAGTAGAAAATAATGGAATAAAATCCAGTGTAATTTAAAGTATTAAAAGTATTGGAATAGAGTAGGAAAGTATGAAATGGAATAAAAAATGAGTGGAATGGAGCAGAACACATGGAATTATATGGACTGGATGGTGTAAAATAGGAAAGAAAACAGAGAACAAGGTATGACAATTGTATAGAACAGAAAAAATGGAGTGGAATAAAATAGGGAATATAAAATACAATAAAGGAATAAAAATATATAAATAAAAATGATTGTAGAAATCAATAAATAGAATAAAATATAAATATAGTACAATAGAAAAGAATGGAAAGGGTTAGAAAGTGGAATTGAATCCTGTGTTGGATATCGTGACAGTGTTACAGAAGGCAGGCGGTGGAGATTCACGGATTAAGGCTCTGCTCTGAAAGGTTATAAGTTTAAATCAGTGCAGTCACAATGTAAACAAGTGTACAGACTTCACTCAGTGGATATAGCACAAACAATACACCAGTACATCCAGTGCACTTCATGTATGTAAGTGTGAGACTGATCTGTGTGCGGGCGTGTGTGCGGGCGTGTGTGCGCGTGTGTGTGCGCGTGTGTGTGCGCGTGTGTGTGCGTGTATATATACATGTGTTAGTTAAATGTTTGTCTGTAGACCTGTCTGTATTCACTGCCTCCCTTTTTACTGTTCTCTTATCTCTTTTCCAACCAGGGGGTTTATTACATGCAACACAAATAAAAAGCACAGTGACACTAAGCAACTCAAGAGAAAGGGTGGTGTCCTCTACTGTTTTCCTAGTGTGTGTGTGTGTGTGTGTGTGTGTGTGTGTGTGTGTTTGCGGGGGTGGGAGTTTTTTACTGTGTGTACAGGTCAAATCAGGTGTCTTAGTAGCTGTAAATGGGTGTGTCCTCCTGCAGGGTGTTTTCACAGACTGGGACTAAGAAAAGCGGGCAAAACTGGTGTTTCAGTTTGCATAACATTTTGTGTTTATACTGCAGTGTGACACTGGTGTGTGTGTGTGTGTGTGTGTGTGTGTGTGTTGCCATTGTGTTGGCATTAGTACAGCAGTAGAAGAATGTAATGTTTTTCAAAGCAGGTCTACTGGAATTCTTTTCCTGTTGGTCTCATTGATATCAGCTACTTTGATCATTCAGTGAACAGGAGAGAACATGACAGAAAGGTGCCATTTCAGAGTTTAAGGCATAAAGCAACAGCCCTATTGAATAGAAATAAATGGCGGGAAATAGAATGCATGGGATAGGACAGGATAAACAGGGTGAAATAGAAAAGAAATGGAACCGAATTCAGTGGAATTGATTGGAGTGGAATTAAAGTGAATATGATGGACAGTATAGGAATGGAATAGAAATAGAGTAGAATGAAAAGGAATAGAATGGGAAAACGGTGGAATTAAATGGAATGGTACAGAATATGTAAAGATAAAAAACTGGTGTAGAGTAGACAATAATGGAAAAAAAAGTATTGGAATAGAATTGGAAAGAATGTAACAGAGTAGAAATAAAATAAAATGCAATAAATTGGAATTGAGCAGAAAGCATTAGACAACATGTCAGAAAGGTGTCATGTCATAGCCTGAGGTACAAGGCAACACCCCTATTGACTGCCTTTATCCATTCATACCAGCCTTAGAAAGACTAGTGTTGAGAGTTTCTGCTCTGACCTACAAGAGGTTTATGTCTTATGTTTACTTAGGTTGTCATTGTGCACGTAATTCCGCCTGGTTACACATAGTGTTATTTGTCATGCAGACAGTTAGAGGAAAATTAGTCAAGAGGAAAGGACACAGAGAACACCAGACTAGTCGATAAGCATGTACTGGATATGTTTTTTGGATGGCCTGATTTCTATGTTGGTGAAGGGGGTCATATTTGCAAAGGATAGTGGGCACTAAATGCATTTTTTTTTACATTTAAATCTAAGACTTTCTCAGTGTATATGTTTCCTAGCGTATGGCTGTTGTAGCTTGTTTTGCAATTAGTCAGTGGTATAGAAAATTCATTTCGTTACTGCATACAGGGAGCCTAAAAACAGCTCAGTGTTTCTAATCCCTAATCCATCCTGTCACCAAGCCACTTACCTCATTACCATCTATACAGTCTTATATAGTCCTTCCCCAATGTACTGTTAGTTCATGCTGGGTGTCACATTAAAACCACCTGCCAAAACAGCCCTGACCTGTCGAGGCATGGTCTCCACAAGACCTTTGTCTAACACCAAGATGTTAGCAGCACATCCTTCTCTAAACCTTCTATGGGATCAGACCAGATGTGCTAGACTTCACACTTGATGCACATATCAGTGAGCCTTGGGCATCCATGACCTTGTCACTGGTTCACTGGTTGTGCTTCTTTAGACTATTTTTGATAGGTACTAACCGCTGTATACTGGGAACACCCTACAAGACCTGCTGGTTTCGAGATAATTTGACTGAGTTGTCAAGCCATCACATTTTGGCCTTTGTCTAAATCACTCAGTTGATTATGTTTGCCCATTTTTCCTGCTTCCAACACATCAACTTTGAGAACTGACTGTTCACTTGCTGTCTATATCTCATCCCTTGACATGTGCCATTCTAACAAGAAAACCAATGTTAATCCTGTCATCTCTCAGTGGTTTTGTAGTGTTAGTTAGAGATGGAAAGTATGATTGGCTTGATCACAGTGGAATGAGCTTAGCGATTACTAAAATCACTGATCAGTAGAATACACTGTTAATGTTATGGCTGATCTAGATGGCATGCTGAAGAACATTTTTATTCCTTCTTTGTCAGTGTTAAATTACTTATTTTTGTCGTTAATAAATTATTAAACCAGTTTTTAAATAGAAGCCATTTTGTTTTGGGGGCATTTAAACAAATGTAATGCTGTTTTCCCCCTTGGGACATTCAACAGATTAAAACAGAACATTTACATTTTCATTTTCAGCATTTGGCAGACGCCCTTATCCAGAGCAACTTACAAAAGTGCTTAGTCAATTTTTTGGTGTACCCGAAGCTAGTAAAGGTAGATCAGGATTCAAGAACTCAAACCAGAATATTACTAGAAAAGAGCCATGTATAAATTACAAAACTTTCTACACTACAGTTAACCTGTTGAGAGAACAAGACAGTAACTTCAATAATCACTATGGACAAGCTGAAAGAACGAGACAAATACAGCAAACAAGTCACTGTTCAATTAAATGCTGGTGGAACAGATGAGTTTTTAGTTGGCATTTGAAGACAGCAAGTGACTCTGCTGTACAGATATCTAGGGGACGTTCATTCCACCACCTTAGTGCCAGGACAGAGAAGAGGCTGGTTGTTTGCCTCCCATGTGTCTTGGATCATGGCGGGTCAATTTGGGCCGTACTTGAAGCACGAAGGGCTCTAGGTGCAAACCTGGCCTTAACCATTACCATAAGGTAGGAAAGAGCCGAACTGTTATTGGCTTTGTAGGCCAGCATCAGGGTTTTACAGCTTATACAGGAAGCCAGTGAAGGGTTCATACCTGGGCAGCTTCATTTGAGACAAAATGGTCAAATTTTCTGAATGTTGTGAAGGAGAAATCTGCATGACCGAGCCAGGTTTGCAATATTAACAGAGAACAGTTGTTGACAACAACTCCTAGAATGTACCTGTGTAGTTGGAGTGATCATGGTGTTCTCGAAGGAAATTGAAAGACCATAAAGACAACCAGCTTTGTCTTGTTGGGGTTGAGCTTGAGATGGTGGGCAGCCATCACATGAACATGGACATCTCCAGGAAACCCTGTCTTTTGTTTGCTCTGTTAAAGCTCATAAAAATCTATTTTAGTACACATTTATAGTTCCAGGCCTGAGTGACTATTGTTTCTGTTCTGTTGTAGTGAACGTCAAACATTTATAGAGCATGTTGGACTGAAACTGCAGCACAGCAACAACAGCAGGCAGTAGTGAGTAGTGAATAGTGTTAGCAAGAGGCTAAACAGCTAGTGTTAGCAAAAGGCTAAACAGCTAATGTTAGCGGTGTCTCTAATGCTGATGATCACCGTCTCAAAACAGTGATTATTATGGTCAGTGTTATAGATTTAACTGAGTATCGTGTCTGTTTATTTACAGATCTAAAGCCAGAACTGCTGTAAAGTAAATAAAGGGGGAACTTTACACTTTACAGTGTGAGCAGCCATGTTGATTTGATGTCACTTTGTGAACAGGGAGAGACTAGTAGTTGAGGGGCCTATGTCAGTTTGAGGAGTTGAAATTGTTGAGGGGGCATTTTTACAGGTTGAAGGAATTGCAGGTTGCTACTTTGCAGTATAAATATTGTGTAGAATGTTGCATATTGGGAAAATGCATTCAATTATTATATATATGATAATCATATATGATATCATATATTATCAAATGTATATTTTCACATTAAACTACAGCACTGCTGAATTCTCAAATCTGTTAAGTCACATTGTTTCCTGATGTTGTTATGTAACAAGCACAATTGTGTATTTGATGATATGGTGTAGGCTTCTGTACACATATTTATGCAAACATTTTTTTTTGAGGGAGTCTCCAGTGTCAGAGGTAAAGCTGTAACGTCAGGTTTTAGTTTTAGGGTGGGTTAATTTGCACTTCTCTGTAGTTTCTCTGTAACAGGACATGCTGCTTTTTCGTGTTTGCTACTATTTTACTACTGTAAAATATCTGTTTAACATAATTGCACTATCCGAGTCTTACTTGTGTTACGTGGCATTGTTTGCATTATATCAAGTCCTATATAAATGAATGAATGAATGAAAGTGAACTATTTGCCTACTGTGCTTGCACACAGAGGAATGTGACCTCCGCATTTAACCTATCCGTGTAGTGAAACACACACACACCAGTGAACACTAGGGGGCAGTGAACACTTGCCCGGAGTGGCGGGCAGCCACAAACCACGGCGCTCGGGGAGCAGTTGGGGGAGTTAAATAAATGTAGCCCTGCATATGTCCCCCCCCCTTTTTTTTTACTTTATAGCTATTATTAGTCTTTTTACTATGTTTCTACTGCTGCTCTGTCTGTGAGCTACTGAACAAAATGTCATTGTAGAACTACAATGACAAAGTCTTATCTTATCTTATCTTAAGAGAGTATATAGAGACAGGTGATGGTACAGCTGTATGTAACTGGCATATAATGTAAGCGATAACAGGACCAATGTAGTTTTACTTTTTAAATGTCTATAAATACATTTAACTTCTACAGAACATGTTGCTCATTAATAAAGAACTGTAATCACTGCTATTATCTCTGGTAAATACATCTCATACACATGTGCTGCTAGTGAAAGTGCTCCGCATTATGCCGGCCATCATTACACTATAACATCAAGCCCTTGAGTGTTTTGTTTTTTGCACGTCATACGCCTCTGTTAGTTACAAACATGGAGATTTTATCATGGTTAAAATGAAAGTGAAAGTGAACTATTAACCATTGTTGACCTACTGTGCTTGCACAGAAAGGAATTTGACCTTCACATTTAACATATTTGTGCAGTGAAACACACACACACACACACACACCGGTGAACACATTTGCCCAGACCAGGGGACAGTCCCTGTCCACAGCACCCGGAGAGCATTTGTGGCCTTGTTTTAGTTGTGGCACATTGTTCACAGAAATCAAACCAGGGACCTGCCAGTCACAGGGCTGGTTGTTTAACCACAAGCATACGGCTACCCAGACCCAAAAATAAAACCATATAAAATGTTTTTCTTATTGCTAGAACAAAGTGACACAATTCATATCCAAATGTCTAATTTGACTCGTTGCCATTTTAAATTCTTATGGTTATTTTCATGGTGTTTGGTAGACACCCTCATGCAGAGTGACATATGTAAGTGCTTAGAAGTTCAATTCAATTTTATTTATACAGCGCTTTTTAACAATGGAAGTCTGTCAATCAGTACGTCCTGTTATTAGTTCACCATGTCAAGGTCTTTGAGAACTAACAGTACAAAAGAACCCTGTTCACAAGGTAGTAATATGTAATAGTAATGATAAAAAAAACACAACACAAAAAGTTTATTTATTTTAATGATTTATTTATTGTTATACAGCAAATTTCCGATGCCATTTTGAACACACAGCCTAGCATCATAGAGTAAGACTGCAAAGCAACACTGGAGCACAAACATTTAATGACTTGGCATGAATAGAAACAGTAAATCAGGAAGTAAAGCTTTCCAGAGACAAAGTGTAACTCTGCACAGATGTCCTGCTGAGAGATCTGTACAGCTTAAAGACAACACGATTGTGGGATTTCATTAGCAGATCAGTGTGAGGCTGTTTGGCTTATTTTTAACTCCTGCTTCACGTGCTAATAGTGAGATTGCCTCACGTTCCCAGAGCAAAATGTCCATCATGCATGTCACAGTCTGATAGCTTTAGTGTTTTTAAGTGCTGGTTAAAATTCCATTCTGAATTTCTGTCTCCTGTTTAAATTTACTGCACATTCATGACATTCATGACGGCGCTGGTTTGGTCAGAAAGCATATGCAAGTTCATGTGTGTGTGTGAAAGGGGTGTTGTCCGTGTGGGAATGTTAAAGCGCATGCACGTACATGCATGATCTGTAACGCTACATGACTGACAGACTGCCACCTGGTGGTTGTTGTCCCCTTATTTGACTTAATCTTTCTCTTTGTCTCTCTTGTACCTTCTCTTTGTCTCTCTCTCCATCTCTGCCTCTATCTCTTTCCATAGTTCTGGCAGTTTGGTGAGTGGGTTGACGTGGTTATTGATGACAGGCTGCCAGTTAAAGATGGGAAGCTGCTGTTCGTGCACTCAGCAGAGGGCGGCGAGTTCTGGAGCGCCTTGGTGGAAAAGGCCTATGCCAAGTAAGACAAGGAACACACACACACACAAAAAACAAACACTTGGACACTGATAGCAAACGTTTCCTAAACACACACTGTGACACTGACAGTTTAAGAAATTGTGCAGCTTGATACTGAGACATGAAGCTTCTATTCTCATGCATGTGCATGCTGTCAGATATGACGATTACAGAACAGTGAGGTTGAATAAAAAACTACCTGCTTATGGACTTTTTTTTAAAAAAAAAAGAAGAGACCACACTGGCCCTTACATTGGTCTTACATTCTTTCTTATTCAGGCAATTTCAGTTTTTATGTTCAGTTTGACTATTCCTGGCTTGTGATAGTGGTAGCTCAGTGTTTAAGACAGAACGTCTTGAGTTTAAATCCCATTACAACAAATTTGCCACTGTTAGACCCTCAGGTAAAGCCTTTAACTCTAAAGTACTCTGTTGTATAAATTCTCTATTCTGTATAAATAAGGGTGTCTGCCAAATGTCATGTACTTCGTACCAGGGCTTAAGTGACTTTCTTTAAAGTCACTTTGTTATTTGAAATTTGGAGCAAGTCCATTAGAAAATGCTGTAGTTGCTACAGGTCCTCACACAGATCTGTTTTAGGCACTGAGATCAGTCGAAATGATCTGGTATGAGGAGATTTAGGTCAAATAAACAAATAAAGTTTCTGACTCACTGTTTTCTGGGAAGCAGTCCATATTTAATTAGAAATGGCTTTTATGTGTTTTTATGTTACATTTTTTTATTTCATTTATTTATAAGTGTAACTGTTTTCCTAAACAGTGTGTTTAATAAAAACAGAAAAAAACAAGTAGATAATTTCTTTATAATATCACTGGATATTCTACACTTGTACCATCAAAGAGTTGTTGATTTATTGATAGACTGTCTAGGATTTTTATTTATAATACACTTATACTGAACACCCTGTAGGAAAAAAAACTATTCTTTAATTTGTTTAATTGTTATTCTTAGTTTTGTATTAAATCTATGGCACTAATAGTGACTAAGTTATAATTTTGCTGTGTGTGTGTGTGTGTGTGTGTGTGTGTGTGTGTTTGTGTGTGTCAGGCTGAACGGCTGCTATGAGGCTCTGTCAGGCGGCAGTACATCAGAAGGTTTTGAGGACTTCACTGGTGGTGTGACGGAGATGTACGAGTTGAATAAAGCCCCTGCTGATCTTTATAACGTCATAAGGAGGGCTGTGGAGAGAGGATCACTGCTCGGCTGCTCCATAGATGTCAGCATCACATACACACACACATACTTCATTTTAAAAATAGTTCAGAACAGGAGGGACAGCTTGGGTAGTGGGGTGGTAACACACTTCAGACCTCATTGTTTATCTTTAACCTTCAGTAAGACGTGCTGAATTTTAAAAGAGACATGACTAGTGTATGGGAATCCTTCATGTTTCTAATAGTGCGTGAGGAGTGTACTTAAGTATAGTTCACAAACGTGCAGTTTCCCCATGAGCCCAGATGTAAACAGCGAGCAGTGATAAGCTTGGTGTTTAACATTTGCAGGTTGGCATTGACTTGTTTGCAGTTCAAAAGATAAACTGTACATTAGTAGTATTTTTGTTTTAATTAAGAAGTTAAAATTACGGTTAAAAATACACATATAAGAAATGAAGCCTGGGTTCGATTCCCGGTCTGGGCAGCCAGTCTGTGCTACACCAATAAGGGTCCTTGGGCAAGACCCCCAGCACTGTACTGGCCTACCTGTAATACCTGTAACGTTGTAAGTCGATCTTGATAAGACTGTCTGCAAAAAGCCATAAGTGTAAATGTAATTTCATTGCCTGATGCAATGGCCCTTTTGTTTATGTTACAAAACTTAACTAACTTGACTTGGTCAGCTTGATCAGCTGCATTTCAGAGGGAATTAGCATAAAATGTTATTTTTGGTCAAATTTTCAGATTAAAGCTGTAGTCACTGCATTTACACTAACCAACATCACTAGGCATAGTTATGTTTCAGAAAAATATTTTTCTGCTGCTTGCATGGGGACCAAAATTATATAAATTGTATATAAATCTGTATATAAATCAGTCTAATACACATAACAAGTATTGAATTGTAATTATTTTAAAATGCATTTGACGTTTCTGTCTTTACAGTCATTAACCTGATGAGCAGTCCTTATATTCAGTGACGGGTAAATCTAAAAAAAAAAAAAAAAATCTTCTGTTTCTTTTGTGTTTTATGTGTGGCCTGTAGATCACCAACACGCGTGACATGGAGGCTGTCACCTTCAAGAAACTGGTTAAAGGCCATGCCTACTCAGTGACCGGAGTGGAGGAGGTGAGTTGGTGACAGCTGGCTGTGACATTGCATGTGGATAAACTATTATCTATAAATAGCTTGAGAATGACTCTGTTTGTGTTGAGCAATGCGTCATATCACTCATCAATGGCATAATAGTGATGTAGAAATGAACATGAAGCAAGAGCACTTTAAAAATCTGTAATGTGCTACTGGTTTCATGTTGGCTGTTCTCTATATTCCAAACATGTTCTCTTAAAAGGCATTTTGGGGAAATTCCCAAACATAACCAGTAATTTAAGCCCAATCAATTTTTAGATGAGAATTTCAGCTGCACTGTTGATAAACTACTGAGTGAGTCAAAAGTCAGGATATGTTTTATTTCATAAACGAAAGGGAAAATGACGGATCTGAATACTCAAGCAAGTAATGGGTAAGGGGGGGGCCTATTGTTTATGATATGTCCAGAACATAGCTGTCATCTTGAAAGCCACCATATCGGATCAAGGGCGGGTTCTTCCAGTGGGAAGGCGTCCTGCGACTTTTGACTCACCCTGTAGAATAAATGTCACCGATTAGCCATAGCATTAAAGCCGCCTGCATAAACTCCTAGCTAAATGGCTCTGACCCTTGAGGCATGGGCTCACAAGACCTCTGAATATGTGCTGTTGTATCACCAACAGACCATTAGCAACACACCTGTCTGTGGATTTTCTGTGGAAATACACCAAACTCCCTAGACTTCCCCCTTCACCACCCTCCTCTATAAATTACCTATGCTTAGGTGGCCATGATGCTGCTGCTAGTACAGACAGATACTGACCACTGCTTACTGGAGACATCTCGGAGGAACCTACTGTTTTGGAAATGCTCTGACCTGTCTAGCCATCTAGCTGTCATAACTTGTCCCCAACTTGTCAAAATCACTATGATTCTTACACTGGCCCATTTCTCCTGCTTCCAACACATCAACTTCAAGAACAGGCTGTTTAACTGTGGCATACTATATCCCACCCCCGGATGATATGACTCTGTGTTATTTACTTTACCTGTCGTGGCTTTAGTGTTATAGCTGATCGGTGTAGGCATGTTGGTGTTTTAGTCTAAATCCTTAATGTAGGTCTGTTTTGCAATATTGCTGTATTTACAGTAAATTGTGTGTGTTAGGTGGTTTACAGAGGAACCCCCACCAAGCTGGTGCGCATCAGAAACCCCTGGGGAGAGGTGGAGTGGACTGGAGCGTGGAGCGATAAGTAAGGCGGAGAAATCTTTAAGCAGAACATCGAGCAGAATGTTGATGATGTGATGGTGCTCATAACGCTGTGACTTTTATTTTGTTAGTGCTAGAGAGTGGGACAGTGTGGACGCGAACTCCAGGAGCAGACTGCAGAACCGCAGCGAAGACGGAGAGTTCTGGTAAGTGAGTCTGTGTGTGTGTGTTTGTGTATGGGGGTGGTGTTATGTAATGTTTTATGGTTTGCTTTCATTTTTTTATCTTTTCTTAACTCTTATATCTATCTATCTATCTGTCTGTCTATCCTTTTAACTTCTGTCCTCCCACCTGGTTTTTTTTCTTTTCTCTCACTTCCCCTCTTGCTTCTCCCTTTTTCCCTCTCTTCAATTTCTCCATCTTTGTGTCTCTTTTCTACATCTCACTTTCTCTCTCTTTTGTCTTATTCCTTTCTATCTCACTGTCTGTCTGTCTTCCTCTTTCTTTCAGGATGTCATTCCAGGACTTCCTGCGTGAGTTCAGCAGGTTAGAGATCTGTAACCTGACAGCAGATGCTCTGAATGCCAGTCAGGTGAAGAAGTGGAGCACGTCTCTGTACCAGGGCGAGTGGAGGAGAGGCAGCACAGCCGGTGGCTGCAGAAACTACCCAGGTTTGTGTGTATGTGTACGTCAGCTACACAGTAAGCTAGTCGCCACTGTCACATCTTTTTACTTGTCTAAACTGTCCGAATATTAATCTGTCTCCTTCAATTTACCCACAATCCTCAGCTACGTTTTGGATTAACCCTCAGTTCAAGATCAACCTGAAGCACCCAGATGTGCCAGGACAGGACAACTGCACCTTCCTAGTGGCTCTGATGCAGAAAGACCGCAGGAAACAGCGCAAAGAGGGCAAAGACATGGAGACAATCGGCTTCGCAATATACGAGGTGTGCGCTGTTTGATAACCACAAAATGAAATGAAGCTGTAAAGTATCACAGTTTATTTTGTCTTACTATCTTTTGTTCCTCTCTTTCAGGTTCCCAGAGAGGTACGATAGTGGCTGCTGAAGTTTTCTCATATTTAAGTTTAGCTTTTTGTATTAAAAATTCATATATAGCTGAAGTGTCCTTTTAATGTCTGTGCATGCATGTGTGTAAGCATCAGGTTTGTTAACACATTCACAGTTCTCAAGACAAAAGTGGGCAACTATAAATTCATGGCCATGTCCTTTATTTCTGGCAGTATGTGGGACAATCAGGAGTTCACCTGAAGCGAGATTTCTTCCTCACGCACGGCTCTAGCGCTCGCTCCGAGCTCTTCATCAACCTGCGTGAGGTCAGCTCACGTATCCGCCTTCCTGCTGGGGAATACATCGTCGTCCCGTCCACGTTCGAGCCACAGAAAGAGGCCGATTTCGTGATACGTGTCTTCTCTGAAAAACCTGCTGACACGGAGTGAGTGATGGGGAAGAGACTGTTACTGAATTTATTTACTGTCTCATACTATTGCAAGAGTCAGTATGTCTGACTACCTGTCACAAAGTGTGCTTTTACTCAGGAGAAATCAGATCATGGTAGAAACTTCTGCTAGAATTTAAATTTTTGCCTTTTAAACTATTAGATAGAGAATCTTGCGTTATATACTAAAGTACCAGAACACCAGTCTTAAACGCAGAATTTACAGAAAAGCTTTTGTTGTCTGTGTGCAGGAAATGAATTTAAGTCAGTCTGTGCAGCTTTTGTACATATACTTGTGTGTAGATGGATTAATTTAAAGTAATTGCCTCCTGCTTTAGGGAACTGGATGATGAAATTAAAGCTGATCTTCCCAAAGTGGTGAGTTAGAATACATGCACTTCCTTAACACACATAAAGAACAATGTACAAACCTCTAATCTCTGTTTCGAAACTGGAATTACTACTGAAAATCCTAAACTGTATATTAAACACTGCACTTATTTATCTTATCTGTTTTTGAGAATCTCACCAGACAATAAAAAGTAAGCCATTATTGTTCCTGCTGCTGATTAAAGCTGTTCCTCTCTGGACATTGTTCTTCTTTCTGTCAGAATATTTTGGACGAGAGTCAAATTGATGCCGGATTCAAGAATCTCTTCAGACAGCTGGCAGGAGCGGTAAGAATAAACAGAATGTATAAGGTTTTAAAGTTTTTTACAGCACTTATTCTATTGATTCCGTCACTACAGATTTATTTTATGATCCTAAATCAACTTTACATATTTTACACTCATTATTTTGACATGTAAATAAGTATTTTTGCTATTTATTAGAGCTATAAAGCTTTCTATGGCTTAACATTTTACGAACAGAATGTTATTTATAGGCTTTTTGTGGTGGCCTGGTGTAAAAACCAGTGACGTTAAAAGCATGTAAAATAAATCTGTACAGTATACTGAGAAATAGTTAAATTTTAAGGTTCGGACAAATAGGACGTACCCAGCAAACTTTTAAATGTACTCAAGTATTTTAACAGATTTTTTATTATTGATAAATAAATTAATGTATAAGTTTGTTTGAAATGTTTACTATTATCTAAAAATTGCCTAGCCAGTTATGTTAGCTGCTGGAAGCAAAACTAGTTCAGTCTGGTAATTTAATCATTTAATTAAATATAGCCAGTTGGTGTATGCAAATTTGTGAAACAAATTTAACCTTAACATGCTTTTTTAAGTTAGATTGAGTTCTTTCTTTTTACAGAGGCAAATGTTGGCTAAAAGTCAGCCGGCGTATCCATAATAAAATGCTCACGCGCAGCTCAAGCGCTAAGATTTTAAAAGGTTACAGCAATTTTGTAAGGCTACTGAACTCACAAGTTCATTTGCTTGTTTCAGGATATGGAGATCAGTGTTACAGAGCTCCAGACCATTCTGAACAGAATCATCGGCAAACGTGAGTCTTCAAAGAAGATCAGCAAATCTTTTTCTTTTCAGTTTATACACAGTGCATTGTAAAGCATTTTTAGCAACATGACATTATCAAACTGGTTAAACTAATACCTCAAAATCTGCAAAAATAACCTGAGTAGTGTTACTGTGTATTGTGCAAAAGGTAAACTCTTCTTCTTCTCTCATAGACAAGGATCTGAAGACAGACGGCTTTACTCAGGAGGCATGTCGCAGTATGATCAACCTCATGGACGTATCCTTATCTCACACAGAGCTTTCTTTTCTTTCCTTCCATCCTTCTATTTATCCATCCATCATTTTATCCACATGCTGAATACGTTTTAACTTTTATTTGTTTGTTTGAGGCCATGAAGATGATTATTACTATTAGTAATAGTAGTAGTAGTAGTAGTATTAACATTAGTAGTAATAGTAGTAGGCATATTCATTTTCTGCACCCTGCACCAGTCTGTTTTTCTTTCCTGAATGTCTTTCAGTGTAGATTTTGTTTGTTCACCATCTGCTCTACAGCATGTTCTTGTCTCCATCCCCATGTGTGTTATTCTCTGTAACAGACATGTTCAGACAGATGGTAGTGGTAAGCTGGGTCTTACAGAGTTCCATGTGCTGTGGGAGAAAATCAAACACTACCTGGTTAGTTTGGTTAATGTCACTACCTGCTTGAATATTTTTTTATACAAAAAAAAACAAAAACAATTGACATGCAACATGTTATAATACAGAACAGAGCTTATTTGAACAATATTGCTTCTATCCATCTGCCTGAAATCGATAAATATTTAAATAAATATTATTAAGTATTTGACTTAATAATTGGTGTATCTCTCCTTCTTGCTCAGGAAGTGTTCAGGAAGTTTGATGTGGACAAGTCTGGCACAATGAGCTCATATGAGATGCGTATGGCTCTCGAATCAGCAGGTAAGTCCATTCATCTATTATGACATTTACATGTACAGCTGTTCACCCAGGGCTTATAACCATTCAGCTTCTAATACTTACTGTATATCTGCACTTCTCCATCACAACTTTTCTACAGTGTGTGTGTCCAGGTTTCCTGTTTAATGTTGTTTCCTCATTTCCCCACCAGGCTTCAAGTTGGACAACCATATATTCCAGCTGATTATTCTCCGCTACACAGAGCAGGACCTGAATGTCGATTTCGACAACTTCGTTACCTGTCTAGTGCGCCTGGAGACCATGTTCAGTGAGTGACCAGTGCATACTCTCAAACGACACTCGATTAGATCTTAACTGTATTCAGTGTGATTAGACTCTAGGATTGCAAAGCCTAACATCATGTGTTTATTCTTTCTGCAGATACATTTTACACTCTTGACACTGACAAAGATGGACTCATCTCCCTAAACTTTAACCAGGTTTGATTCTCAGCTTTGTCTTAATCAGATACCTGACTGTATGTAGTGTATTATGTGAAGAATTAAACATAATAGGTTTCCTATAACAGAACATGATGGCATGTTTTGATTATCTTATAAGTTGGGTTGACAAATTTCTGTAGTATATTTTATTTCATTTGTCTGTTATGTAACAATCTAAAAACAGGTTAGTTCCTGGTATTACTTATAGTATTTATAGACTGCCATTCCTTCACTAATATCTTTTATTTCTTCCTCCTTTTCTTGCAAGTTAATAAGACAAATAAAAGAGTTACGGAGTAACATTGAAAATTCCTCTCTCCTGAGAGATATTCCTGTGTCAGAAAACTTCCTGTTTTGTATAAAATACTGACACTAGAGACTTTGTCTATATATATGTTAAATACATGTCTGATTACAGAAACATTTGCTATATAAACTATTGTATACATTTTATTTTGTTAAACAGTACAGTTTAATGTTAGGAATTCCTGAACTCTAAGATAAAAATTTTTCAATTGCTGTTGTTATTTTCACTAAGTTGTTATTTTTAAGTGATTATCTGAAGTCGCAATAACAAGCTACTTAGTCAAAATAACAATTTGTAAGTAAATCAAAATAACAGTCAGTTCAACTGTCGTTAGTCATTATCTGAAGTCAAAATCAAGCTATTGAGTAAAATAGGATACTTAGTCAAAATAATGAATTATTAAGTAAAAATAATATATTAGTAAATCAAAATAACAATCTACTAATTAAAAGAAACTTCAAAATGATGATATACTAAGTGAAAATAACCGTTAAAATAACAGCTTAAGCATATTAACCTCTTAGTATCTCATTATTTTGACTTACTAAGTCAAAAATAACTAGTCAAAAAACAACGAATCAAAATAATAACTCCAGTAAAATAACTTAGTAAGTCAAAATAGTTAATAATAAGAGGTTATTGTGACTAAGCTGTTTTTTTGACCAAGATGTTATTTTAACAGTCGTTATTTAAAAATAGTATCTCATTATTTTGACACATTTGTTTAGTTTTTTTAATAAATAAGTGTTATTTTGACTAGTTTTGTCTTAGTGAGTCAAAGTAACACATTTAGAACTACTTTTGAGTAGTTTTGAATCGGCTTCTTGAGAACAATCTGAATTGAGAATTCAGCATTGCTGTGGTATAATACGTATAATACTACAGTGTGACTAAACATTTTCCTTTTTCTGTTTTTAGTGGCTATCTTTGACCATGTTTGCATAAACAGACGGACATCTGGATGCCTGTCTGCTTGCACCGAGACCTGTCCGTCTGGTCCAGAAGTGCCTTCTTCATATTGTTTATTATTGTGCAAGGTGATGGTATTCACTCAGTATTTTAATTCTGGTAGTCCTCTTATTTTTCACTCGTTTGTACTCATTTAGGGAGTGGTTCAAGGGTTTATATTGTGTATTGAGTATGTTAAAAGCCACGGTGTCATTTACGCTTAAGCCAAAACAGTAAGCCACAGTCTGATAAGAACATAATATATGTAAAGCTCTGCCTTAAAAAATGCCAGTGTAGTGTTTACAGCCTCTTTGACCAGCAATGTGCCAGCACTCATACTTAGCATACTCAGTTTTTACTTGTCTTTTATCAAATGCACCACTTTTACTTAATCTGAATTCTAAACAATCGATTCCAGTTTAGACTGTTCTATATGGTATATGAGGATTCTTAAAGGTCTTCAGGATTGACATTAAGGTTTCCATAATTGATGTAATCTAACATGAACAAACAAGGAACCTCAGGGTTAATGCACCGTAAATAAATTGTTGTGATTTATTTTTAGTCAGGTAAATGTGTTTAAATCATGGATCTGCTGAATAAAAATGCACTTATTGGAGAAGCTAACACGCATTGCAGTAGGTTAAAAATGCTTGTCACTGTAGTACAGTATGGTATGATTTGTCCAGGGAACAAGCACATTTGATACAAAAGGCAGTTGTTCTAAACAGCAGTCAGTCTGACTAAATGTTCATGTAAAAAACATAGCAATGGTGAAATAATTGCATGTTTTAATTCAAATGCAGAGATAAATATGAAGTATTAAATGAATGAATTAATATTTCATTGCCAAATGCATGCCATTATAAAAAGCCATGTCATGTGCCGTTTCATTTCTGTTATGTTCTCATAATGCTGGTGCCTGTATTGTGTTCCCTGTGCTCTGGTCAAAGGGCAATTACTGAGTTTTATGTATTCAAAAATGTCTGTTTTCAATAAAGAAATTTCTAAAGCACAAATTGTGTATCAGTTTATGGCTAGCATGAAATACTAGTGACTGGGTGATTGGAATGGATGTATTGATCGGGATGGGAAGTTAGAATGTGATGTATTGGGGTGGACTGAGGGATAGTTTGAATTTGATAGACAGATGGAAAGCAATACATACCTTTGTTTATTATTTTGGGTAGATTATTTTAATTGAGCACACACACACAGACCCATTAAAAATAACTGATTAATTAGTCCTTAGATTAATCGACTACTTGAAAATAAAGAAAGAGATGTGTAGATAATTATATTACTACTCCTACTACTACTACTACTACTACTAATAATAATTGTCATTATATTAATTGCTAAATAATGATTAGGTGTGGCCGTAGATTACAGCAGGTGTTTTCGGGTTTATAGAGTGATAGAATAGGGTACAGTTTATTAAATCACTGTTTATTAGATCACCATAAGCTCGGGATTTATATGCAATTAGTAATGCTAAGACTAATTACTAATTCCTACGTACTGTAGGACTTTTATTTTTAAATGTAACTTGTGATCGTTATTAATTAATAATGCTAATACTAATGACTATTTCCTACTCATTGTAGGACTTTTATTCTGAAATGTAACTGGTGTTCGTTACTAATTATTAATGCTGATACTAATTAACTTACTGTATGACTTATTTTGAAGTGTAACTGGTGTTCGTTACTAATTACTAATGCTGATACTAATTAGTAATTCCTAATTAACTTACTGTAGGACTTTTATTTTGAAGTGTAACTGGCGACCGTTTTGTGTCTGTGTTCTTGGTCACGAGCTTCTGATCTCTGAGCAGACTGAAGACAAGAGATCACTGAATAACAGAGGTAATATCACCATGGTAACGGCGACTTCTCCGACTGGTGGAGCTTTAATACTAAATAAATATTATTTTAAATAAGTCCGCACACAGAGGCAGTTATCGGTCGTGAATGATAAAATAAAGAGCTATTTATAACACCATGCAGTCCTTCTCTAACGAGTTACACAGCTTCTCCAGAGCGCGCCTCAGGAAACAGAGCACGCGCATCACTACGGAAACCGGGAAGGTATTTGTGGAAACGCGAAGCGGCGATGGCGGTTATGTGAGTGAAGCCGCAGAGGAGAGCGCCACCTGCGGGTTTGTCCAGGATCTGAGTCTGGACCTTCAAGTGGGCATCATTACACCGTTTCTCCTGCTCTGTAAGACACACCACTGTTATTATTATTAAACACACACACACACTGTGTCCTAATGACTGTCATCTGTTTATTTAATAATTTTATTAAAATGTTTATTAAGTGAGTGATTTTTATTTACAGCCTCACAGGATGCTGCCAGTGACACTGAAACACTCACAACATTCAAGGTGGAGATTAATTTATTTTATCTTTAATTTATTATATAATTATATAGATAGATGGATAGAAGTAGAGGAATAATAATAATAATAATAATATAAACAAATTAGAGGAATAGAAAGATTATATATATATATATATATAGAGAGAGAGAGAGAGAG